>JAQQSW010003753.1:0-14616 GCA_028646575.1 Pseudocheirus occidentalis | reverse complement strand
TGTCATTTATTTATGTCATTCTTTATGTCTAAGTCACATACTCAATTGGAACTTCTCTTGGCATATGGTGTGAAATGTTGGTCCATGCCAAGTTTTGGCCAAATTGCTTTCCAGTTTTCCCAAGAATTTTTGTTGAACAGTGAGTTCTTCTTACAGTATTAAGATGTTTAGGACCATCAAACACTAGGCTTTTGTGCTCATTTTTTACCTTGGATATTTTGTACCTAATTTATTCCACTGATCAACTTCTCACACAATAGGAAACTGTTTCTTACACAATACGAATTTGAATTGATGATCACTGCTCTATGGTATAGTTTGATGTGTGGTTCTACTAAGTCTCCTTCTTCACTATTTCTTCACTGATTTCCTTGAGATTCTTTATCTTTTGCTCCACCAGATAAATTATGTTGTTTTTTCTAACCCTACAAAAATAATCTTTTGGTAGTTTGTTTGGTATACAACTGAATAAGTAAATTAATTTATATAGACTTGCTATTTTTCTCGTATTGGTTCATTAGCAATTAATATTTCTCCAATTATTTATGTCTTTATTTGTGTAAATTTTTTGAATCAGTAATCATCTATTAAACACCTGCTATATATCAGGTAGTGTGTTAAGTATGAGGCATTACAAAAAGAGGCAAAAGGAGCTTACAATCTAATGGGAGAGATAACATACAAACAAATCTATAGAAAGCAAGCTATATGAGGCTAAACAGAAAATAATTAACAGAGGAAAGGCATTGGGATTAAGAGAGGCTGGGGAAGACCTCCTGTAAAAGGTGAGATTTTAGTTGGGTATTTGTGTAAATTTTGTTTTGTAATTATGGTCATATAATTCTTGTGTGTCTTAGTCTATAGATACCCACGTATTTTATATTTTCTGTATTTTAAGTGAAATTTATTTTTCTAATTCTTTTTTGCTGGAATTTGGGTAATATACAGAAGTGCTGATGATTTATATAAGTTTATTTTATATTCTCCAACTTCGATAAAGATACTAATTATTTCATTTTAGTTTATTAGTTAACTCTCTAGAGGTCTTTAAGTAAACCATCATATTTCTGCAAAAAAGGATAATTTTGTTTCCTTTTTGCCTATTCTTGTTCCCTCAATTTCTTTTTCTTGACTTATTGTTATGGCTAGCATTTCTAGCACTACTTTGAATAGGTATGGTGATAACAGACATCCTTATTCTTATTGGAAAGACCTCTAATTTATCAACTTTAGAGATAAGGCTGACTCTTGGTTTTCAAGTAAGATTTCAGTTGACAAATTTTTCAGTTGTATAAGACTTTTTGTGACTCTATTTGGGGTTTCCTTGGCCAATATACTGGATTGGTTTGTTATTTTCTTCTCCATCTCATTTTACAGATGGGGAAACTGAGACAAATAGGATTAAGTAACTTGACTAGGATCACCAAACTAGTAAGTGTTTGAGGTCAAATATTAACTCAGAAAGATGAGCCTTCATGACTCCAGGCTCTACATTCTATCCACTGTGCCTCTCAGCTGCCACTTGAGATAAGATATTACTTATATTAAGGAAAAATCCATTCATTCTTATGTTTTCTAGTGTTGTTGTCATATCTTGTCAAAAGGTTTTTCTGCATCTAATGATATAATCACATGACTCTTGTTGTTTCGCTAACAAGATCAATAAATTTATAGTTTTCCTAATAATTGACCTCATCCTATCTCTCCTTTCCCCCTATTTCCAGTGCATCCCCTTTTCTCACTCCTTAATTTTATTTTTCTGGATAGTACCCTACCATAGACAACTTTCAACCATGCCCTCTGTCTATATATACTCATTCTAACTGCCTTAATAATGCTAAGGATTTTTAAAAAAATATATTTATTTTTTAGTTTTAAACATTCATTTTCACAAGATTTTGAGTTATAAATTTTCTCCCCATCTCTCTCCTACCCCCCATCCCAGGATGGCAAGCATATTGAATACCCCTCCCCGCAGTCTACCCTCTCTTATATCCCCCCCACTACCCTTACTTTTTTGTAGGGCAAGATGGATTTCTTTACCCCATTGCTTGTATATCTTATTTCTCAGTTGCATGTAAAAACAATTTTTACATTTGTTTTTAAAACTTTGAGTTTCAGATTCTCTCCCTTCTCCCTTCCTCACCCACCTCCACAAGCAATTCAATATAGCTTATACATGTATAGTTAAGCTTAACATTTCCATACTAGTCATTTTGTGAAAGACTAACTATATTTCCCTCCATCCTATCCTGTCCCCTACTTGTTCTATTTTCTCCTTTGACCCTGTCTCTTTTCAAAAGTGTTTGCTTCTAACTACCCTCTCCCTCAATCAGCCTGATCTCCTATTAACCCCCGTCTTATCCCCTTCCCCCCTACTCTCCTATAGGGTGAGATACTCAATTGAGTATGTATGTTATTTCCTCCTTAATGCTAAGGTTTTTAAGTCTCATCTTCCCATATAGAAATGTAAGCAGTTTGACCTTACTGAATCCCTTATTGTTTCTCTTTTCTGTTTACCTTTTATTCTTCTCTTGAGTCTTGTATTTGAAAGTCAAATTTTCTGTTCACCTCTGCTCTTTTCATCAGGAATGCTTGAAAGTCTTCTATTTCATTAAATATCCATTTTCCCCAGGAAAGATTATACATCCCTCCAAGACGTCTGTTCCTTTGATATAAAAGCTTCTAAATCATATGTTATCCTGACTGGCTCCATGATATTTGAATTACTGCTTTCAGGATGCTTGTAATATTTTCTCCTTGACCTGGGAGCTCTGGAATTTGGCTATAATACTCCTGGGAGTTTTCAGTTTTGGATCTCTTTCAGGAGGTGATTTGTGAATTACCTCAATTTTTATTTTACCATAGGAATCTAGGATATCAGGGCAATTTTGCTGAATCATTTCTTGAAATATCATGACTAGCCTCTTTTTTTGATCATGGCTTTTAGGTAGTCTAAACATTTTTGATTATATTTCCTTAATCTATTTTTCATGTCAGTTGTTTTTCCAATGAGATATTTCACATTTCCTTCTATTTTTTCATTCTTTTGACTTGATTTCATTGTTTCTTGATGTCTCATACAGTGATTAGCTTCCACTTGCCCATCTCTAATTTTTAAGAAATTATTTTCATGAATGAGATTTTGTATCCCTTTTTCTATTTCGCTAGTTCTAGTATTTAAGGAATTCTTTTTTTCAGTGAATTTTTTGTACCTGTATTTTTTTAATGTGGTCAATTCTGCTTTTAAAAGAGTTCTCTTTAGTGAATTTTCATATGTTTCCCTCCCCATTTGGCCAATTATGATTTTAAGGCGCTCTCTTCAATGGATTTTTGTGCCTCTTTTTACATTTGTCATATTTTGATTTTTAAGGTGCTATTTTCTTCAGTATTTTTTGTGCCTACTTTACCAAGGTGCTGAATATTTTCATTATTTTCTTGTATCATTTATTTTCCCATTTTTTTCTCTGTCTCTCTTATTTGACTTTCAAAATCTTTTTTGAACTCTTGAAGAAATTCTTTCTGGGCCTTAGACCAATTCATTCATTTTAAAATTCTTGGTATATAGTTGTTTTGACTTTGTTATCTACTGAGTTTATGTTTTGATTTTCCTTATCACTATAGTAATTTTCTATGGTCAGGTTCATTTACTGTTTTTTGTTCATTTTCTAGCCCATTTCTTGATTTTTAACTTTATGTTATAGTTGAAATCTGCTCTCAGTGTGGAGGGGCACTGTCCAAAGCTCCAGGTTTTTTCCTGCTGCTATTTCTTTTGTTTTTTGGAGGGCAATTGGAGTTAAGTGACTTGCCCAAGGTCACACGGCTAGTAAGTGTGTCAAGTGTCTGAGGCCAGATTTGAACTCAGGTCTTCCTGACTCCAGGGCTGGTGCTCTCCTCACTGTACCACCTAGCCACCCCACCTACTGCTATTTTCAGAGCTAGTTCTGGGGGTCAGTAACTTTTTAGTTTTTCCTAGGTGGTATGAGCTAAGGAGAGGTATGGTTTTGCACTCTGTGACAGCAAAGGGACCCCTGTAATCTCCTTCTAACCAGTTGTCCAACCCCTTTAGTGTCTATGGTCTGAGAGCTCCAGAATCCACTGCTGCTGATTCAGTCATCCCCAATGCCCACTTCTGGCTTGCCAGGTCATGTCCTGTACTGGACTGTGCTCCATTCTTACTCCAGTGAGACAGATGCTTTCTGATAGCCTTTTAAGCTGTCTTAGGCTGAAAAGTTGTTTCACTATGATCTTTTGTTGGTTCTGTTACTCCAGAATTTGTTTTGAGGTGTTATTTTAAAGTTGTTAGCTGGGAAATTTGGGAGAGCTTCAATGAGCCTCTTTCTTTCTTCTGTCATCTAGAATTTCCTTTTTAGTTGGAATTAATTACTCTTTAAGTCTGATAGAATTTGATACAATTCATTTGTAAATGTATATGTTATTTATTTTATTTTATTTATATTGACAGTTTTAATAGTATACAATTTGGGGAAGTATTTCCTAATACTTCCTTTTATTTCCTCTTTATGGCTATGAATTCAGTTTCATTTTTTGATACTACTGATTTGATTTTCTTTTTCCTTTAAAGAATAAATTTAGTCTAGTTTTCAGAGAAGAAAGAAAGATGGAGTTAGGAAAAGGTCAGTCATTCCCTTCTTTAGCAGGGCAAGCCTAAATTATTTGTCTTGGCATTCAAGTCCTTTTACCACCTGGTTCTACCCCACTACTCCAAATCTTGTGTCCTTCTCCTTCTTAACTCAAGCTCCTCCTTTCTAGCTAGCTAAACCCTCCTTGGGACACATCAGGTTCATTGATACTTCTGAGTTTTTGAAGAAGACTTCCCTCTTTGTGGAAATATATTTCCTGTCTCCATTCAATTCATTTAAATTCAAATCATAGCTATTAAATGCTTACAATGTATAGAGAAATTTCCTCATCTATAAAATGAAATGGAGAAGGAAATGACAAACCGCTCCGGTATCTTTGCCAAGAAAACCCCAAATGGGGTCACAAAGAGTTGGAAATGAGTGAAAACTACTCAACAACAACAAAGGGGAAGATCCAAAGGGACTGCTGTTATGGAGCTGCTGTCATGGAGCTTACAGTCTAGTAGGGAGATGAAACATACACAATTATACTACATGCAATTATATAGTAAATATATGTAAGTAAGTGCAGAAGTCCTATTTGAGGTCACAAGATGAAGGTTGCTCCTAATTGGAGGGACTCAAGAATATCTAGGCGACAGAGGTGCCATCTGAGCTGGATTTTGAAGGATGTTTAGGATTTTCCAGGTAGAGACTGAAGGTGTGGAGAGTATCCCAGGGAATAGAAGAGCATAATGAAAGGCATGAAGGTGGCCAAGAACAATGCATGTATTATGGGGGGTCAATTTGGCTAGAGCTCAGGCCACTTATTGGAGAGGAGCAGGAGAATGGGTTGGAAAATTAGGGTGGAGGAGAATATTGTAGGCAGTTACAATCATATCATGTGATGACCAATTTTGATAGACATCTCTTTTTAGCAATGCAAGGATCTAAGACAACTCCAAAAGACTCATGATGGAAAATGCTAACCACCTCCAGAGAAGGAACTATGGAGTTTGAATGCAGATCAAAGCAGACTATTTGCTCTCTTTTTTGTTTTGTTTTATTTCTTCTTTATTGCGGTTTCTCCCATTGGTTCTAATTCTTCTTTATGACATGACTAATGTGAAAATATGTTTAATATGAATGTATATGTAGAGGCTGTATCAGATTGCATGCTGTCTTGAAGAGGGGGAGGGGAGGGATGGAGAAGAAAATTTAGAACTTGAAATCTTATGGAAATAAATGTTGAAAACTAAAAAAATATTAAAAAATAAATTTAGCTAATGTTTTATCAATTTGTTTTTTATAATAGCATCTAATTTAATTTATTAATGCACTGTTTTTTCTTTCAATTTTGCTCATCTCTTCCTTGATTTGATTGGTTTTTTCTTTATTTAATTAGTTTTTAAAATTTGTCAGTTTTCAAGTGTTTTTATTTGCATACCAAATTCATTGATCTGGTTTTAAAAATGTTTATTGATAAAAATATTTAGAACCATGAATTTTCCCTTACATATTGTTTTGCTTGAATCCTTAAAAGGTATGTTCCCTCATTGCTGTTAATGAAATTATTAGTCTGATGATTTGTTCCTAGACCCACTTTCTTTAGTATTGAGTTTAGCATAGAATTAATTTTAATGGTTTCATTAGCAGTCTTTTGTTAAACATACTCTTTATCACATTGCAACCCACAAAAACGTTTAATGTTTTTTTTCTTTTATGCATTTGTGAGGTTTCCCAAACTCCCTTATTTGTAGTATGAGGGGGTTGATCCCCATGATCTAGACAAGGGCTTAGATTAGTGGAATTACAGGCTCTTGCTAGGGATGGAATTAACTTTAACAAGGGTTTCTGAGGACTTTTTCTCCTAAAGTCTTTCACTTTCAACAAAAAAGATTTTAAACATAAAAGGAATAGGGAAGGAACAAATATGACTATGTAGATCCATCAAACTACGTACCATATGGTGAAGTGATAATGTAGGAAGAATAGTAGTATAGGCACTCAGATGTTCACATGAAATAAAATCCAAGAAACAAACCAATAATCAAACCTATAAATATATATATATATATAACTATATATATGTATATAGGTATGTATATGTGTGTATACATGTATATGTGTATGTATGTACATATACAGAAATGCAAAAAAGTATGGGGAACAAGCAATACTGATTAGAGTCCAATATAATAAAGCAAATTTGACTTCAGGGTATCACAGAGGCTTGGTGCAAACAGATCCAGGACAAGAATGTAAAAGTATAAACTATACCTTAGTAAAAGACACCCCTCCTCCTCAACATACATATAGATGCATACACACACATACATTTAAAATATCTATATCTATTGAACTATTTATCTATCTATTTACACACTAATGGGATGAGGTTAGAGTAGCAGTGTACATCAAAAAGATATAGTCATAGTAGGGACTTCAGGGGAAGCATGGTGGAGAGAATATGGACAAAGACAAGTGTGATGAGACTCAAATGGGATAATGAATGTAAAACACTTGGCAGACCTTAAAGTACTGTATAAATGCCAGTCATCATCATCATCATCCTCATCATCCTCATCACTATTATTGTTATTATTAGCCTTTAGCCACCAGACCACTACCCTGGTGATGACTTTATTTCTTAAGACTGCCCCCTGGAGGCAGAGCCAAAATGAGTAGAGTGAGGGCAGTGACTTGCTTGATAATTCCCCCCAACCCCTCAAAATACCTGTAGAAAATGACTCTAAACAAATTCTAGAGCAGAAGAATCCACAAAAAGACAGAAGGAATCAAATATCCAGCACAAGACAACTTGAAAAGTAGGCAGTACAGGTTTGTCACACTTTGGTGAGAGGAGAGCACAATCCAGCACGGGTCATGCCAGCACAGCTCCAGCCCCAGCCCTAGGTCCAGAAAACCAGGAACAGGCCTTAAGAGAATAAATCAGCAGCAGCAACAGCAGTAGCAGCAGCAGTGGTAGTGGGAACAGCTGCTTCTGGAACTCTCAGCCCATAGATGGGAAGGGGGTCACCAAATTGTCAGAAGGAGATTACAGGAGTCTTTTTGCTAGCATTGAAGCAGGATTCTGTTGCTTTGCCCATACTTGAATGTGGGTCATAGTCCTTGGTGGCAGTCTCAGGGCATGGAGGAGTACTGTCATAGCAGAACTTGCAGCAGCAGTGGAGAGGCACCCTGCTCAAAGTTCCAAGATAGAAAAGAGTTCTTGTGGTTGCTTACAGACCAAAGCAGAGGCTTCCCCTTAGATCATACCACACTGGAAGAACTGACAAATTACAGGTTCCTAAAAATATCTCTGAAAACAGCTGCACAAAACCCCTGAAGTTTGGGACAGTGTGCTCTCCAACCTGGAAGCAATCAACAAACAGTTAAAAGTCAAATAATAAGCTGGGGAAGTGAGGAAATTATGGGAAAATAACTCTGAAAGTTACTGTGGTGACAAAGATCAAAACACACACTAAGATGACAATAAAGTCAAAGCTCTTAAATCCAAAATCTCCAAGGAAAATATAATTTGATCCCAGGCCACAGAAGACCTAAAACATTTAAAATCAATTAAGAGAAGTAGAGGAAAAATTGGGAAGAGAAATGAGAGTGATGCAAGAAAATCACAAAAAATAATTTAACAGCTTAGTAAAGGAGACTGAAAAATGCTAAAGAAAATAACAGCTTAAAAAACAGACTATTCCAAATGGTAAAGGAGGTCCAAAAACAATAAGGAGAAGAATGCCTTAAAATCAAATAGGCCAAATGGAAAAGAAGATTAAAAAACTCACAGAAGAAAATAATTCCTTCAAAATTAGAATGAAGCAAATGGAAGCTAATGACTTTATGAGAAATCAAGAAACAATAAAACAAAACCAAAAGAATGAAAAAAGAAGACAATGTAAAATCTCATTGGAAAAAAAAACTGACCTGGAAAATAGATCCAGAAGAGACAATTTAAAATTTTTTAGACTTTCTAAAAGCCCTGATTAAAGAAAAGAGTCTAGAGATAATCTTTCAAGAAATTGTCATGGAAAACTGTCCCAATATTCTAGAACAAGAGGGTAAAATAGAAATCGAAAGAATTCATTGATTACCTCCTGAAAGAGATTCCAAAATGAAATTACCCTCTCTGCATTCCTGCCAAGTTCAAGCAGTTTCAACACTGTGCTGATAATTCTTTAACAACCAGAAAAAGGTATGCACACATACTTTTAAATTTGGTCTGCTCTGTTAACACTTTCAAAAATTTAGACTAGTGCTGTCAAACTTGGGCCACTAAATTATATGTAAGAATCCCTGGTGTGTTGCATGTTGATTTAGAAAGCTACATATTAATATTAAGTATGTTTTATTTTATTTCAATTATTTTGTTAAATATTTCTCAATTACATTTGAATATGACTGGGGTTTCACTGGAAGTACTGGGTGACACTGTGCTCGACAACTCTAGTCTAGATACTCAATAAAACAATAGATCAAACCTTGATTTGTAGTATTGCTGATTTCTAGGGTGTAAATGCTCACTCTAAAAATTGAACCATTGGCTCCTGACCTGATTGGAGAGGACTCTAGCACATCCATGGGTAAAGATAAATGAAAAAATAGTGTCATTGAAGTATAATTCATACTAAAAGGACAGAAAGAGGAAAGAGATTAGAGATCTGAGAAACATCACAGGGATTGCACAGATTGATAAAATAGTAGTGATTTGGAACTTCAGTCACCCATACTTCTGTTGGCACTCTCTGCAAAAAGCAGAACATTTAATAATGTATTAACTTATCTTAGTGATAATTTCATCTTGCACAAAGGAGAAAAATCAACATGAGGAAATTCTCTCTGAATCTGATTTTTGACAAGGGGGACATTGTTTCTAGGGCAGAATGATGGAAACCTTGGAGGAAGGAGATCTCTCCATCCTAGTATTTGTGATATAGGAGAGGAAAGCCAGGCAAAGTCTTCACAAAGCCTAGAATTTTTTATTTTAATGAATTCAGCAAAAGGAGACGTAGTTTCTTATGAACTAAAATCCCTAATAGAGTGGGAGTAAGCCTAGGAGGGATGGGAAGTTATCAAAAATAAAATTCTGAAGGAACAAAAAAGAGAAATATTTCCATTGAGGAGGAAAAATGGAAGTTGGCTTAAAGAAATTGACATGGACACACAAAGAACTCACCAACAAAGTTTGATTTGAAAAAGACATGCATAGAAAATTGAAGCAATAAGAAGTAATGGAGGAGGAATATAAAAGTATGACTTGGTCCTGTAAGAAGAATGTCAGATGCTGCTGCTTAGAATGAGCTAAAGCTGGCAAGGCAAGTTAAGGAAAACTTTTAAAAATCTAAATTGAGAAAAAAAGGAAGACTAAAATCACATCTTGAAGGTGGATGGGACAATGACAACTGGCAATAGAGGGAAGGCAGAGCTGCTCAGTTTTTACTTTGTTTCTGTTCTTTCTGCCAAGGGAAATGCTCTTGGAATTTGCAAGGACGAGACAAAATGACAGGAAGTTGATTGCCGAAATAAGTCAAGTAATAGTAAAAGAGAATTCTTTTGAGTTTGAAGTATTCAGGTTAGATGAACTACATTCCTAGGAATTAGAATGATGAAGTGGAAAGTACATTTAACTTGTAATGCTAAATTTGGAGTCATGGGTCTCCATTAGATATTTTGGATGCCACCACTTATTACCTGTTTCTCCTCAGAAAAATCACTTGACTTTAATTGCCTCAAAATGAGAGATTGGGCTTGATGACCTCTTCTAGCTCTATACTTGTGAGCTCCTCTGAACTGAGAGGTGTGATTGAGGAGTTAATCTCAGTGATCTTTGATCGTGAAGACCTAAAGAGCCTCTGCAGAAATAAAAGCACATATTTTAAAATCAATTAAGAGAAGTAGAGGAAAAATTGGGAAGAGAAATGAGAGTGATGCAAGAAAATCACAAAAAATAATTTAACAGCTTAGTAAAGGAGACTGAAAAATGCTAAAGAAAATAACAGCTTAAAAAACAGACTTTTTCCCATGAAGAACAAAATATGGTCTATAAATTCTGGGTTAGAGGAATTGAATTGAATTTTGGCCAAATTATAGATGGAGAGCTTGTGAGTAAACATCTAGAAGAAGAAGTGGTAGCCACAAAGAATTTCCATGATTTTATTAAAAATAGATAATGTCAGACTAAGTGTATTTCCTTTATTGACAGGATTATTAGACTGGTAGATTGAGAATTGCTATAGATAGACTACTAGATTTTTAGCAAAACAATTAGAGAGCTAAAATATAAAAATGATATATTAATGTAGTCCAGATGATAATACAAATGCGTTGATTTGAAATTCAAAGAGTGCCTCTGTTTTTTCTCTCTCTGTATGTATTTATTTTTTCCTGATTTTAGGTAAACATATATTCTAGGATGGAAGTACCCAGGCAACGGTGAATTTGGGAGATGTAGAAGTTGCATATAATTTCTCAACTTCTCGACAAAGAGAAAAAAGGACTCCTATGGGCAAGATTTGAGAGACATCACTTTGACACATGTTGGTACCAGAGTTTACCATAAAAATGGTAGCAGTAGCCACAGACGGCAAAAGGTAACCAAAAAGCAATCTTTAGATAGATGGGCCTGGGCAGAAACTTTTTTGAATATTATAACATCTATTCACATTTTGTGAATATTATAACAGCAACTGAGTGACATGACTCAGCAATGGATGTTGAGATGTTAATGGATGATGATAAAGGAAGTTCCTGTAGATAGATGTAGGGAAATTGCCATTTAAGATAATGATAACTTCACAGAATGTGAAGAGAGAAGTATTAGTTATGGGATCAAGATAGGTACTGAACTTTAGAGCCCAGTAGAGAGTTATACCTAAGGGGAACTTTATGAAACCTCTATAAAGGGAGAAAAAAAGGATTTCCAGGGTGAAGAGTCAGGACGCACCCTTTTGATACATATACAGTGTACAACTGTAACACATTATACTTGTATTTTGTATTTGAACTCACCCTCCCTAGGGACCTCAAATGTGCCAGGGGAAAGTGTGCCTCCAGTTTGGGGTGAAATGTTTTGTCCCAATCATTCTTGCTATACCTTGTCAGTAAATCTCTTTTCTACAAGTTAATTGAGTCTATATGACTGACTAATAATTGGAAGAGCAGACCAGTGGGGGCTTGTGTCAGAAAACATACTCTTCAGTGTCATCTCTAGAACCATGAAAGGAATAATTATCAACTATATTCTTTGAGGATGCCAAATCACAGGCATTAGGGTAACTTAGAGAAGTGGCCTCATAGAGGGCACTACAAATTGATAACGCACGAATGATATGTTTATGAAACTTGTATATTAAACAAAGAAGATGGAAAGTTCCCTAACAAAGTTAGAATTTTAAAAAAGATCTTGGCAGGCTAGAACTTCAGACCAAATTTTATGCAAGATGAAATTTAATAAAGATATATTTAGGTTAAAATAAAACTTTAAAACTACAATATACTAGTGGAGGGAGTAGGTGGCTAGATAGCATTTCATCTGCAAAAGATCTAGGGGTTTTAATTGTTTGCAAACAGAATATCAGTCAACAGTGTGGAATTTCAACTAAGGAATATAATTAATCTATGAGTATGTAACACCTAAGACTAGGAGGTGACAAACTATAGAGAGCTAGTCATTCTACCCTAGGCAGATCATCTCCAGAGTACTGTCTTAGTACTGGGTACCTCAGAGTCTGCCTCAGCTTCTGACAATGACCATCATTGTAATTTAGGTCTTTATTATTTATGGCCATGACCACATCTCAAATGATCTTCCAATGAACTCAAGAATATAAAATCCTCAGAGTAAGACTTTTTATTAGAATTACAAGGACAGCTGGGAAGCAATTTGGTGGAAAATAGGATTAGAGCAACAATTTGCACCATATGCTGCAATAAATTCCAAACTAATACATGATCTAAATATAAAAAAATTATTATATAAAAAATAGAGAAAAACCAAGGTAATAAGTTTTATGATTATGGTTGGGGAAGAATTCAAAATGTAACACAGAACAGAGGAAGTTTTAAAGGAAAACAGATGACTCTCAATTGAAAAAAATTAAAGATTTTACAAAAATGAAATAAAAATTGGAATGTATGACAATAACAATATTGGTTAAAAAAGCTTAGCCTATTATTTAATTGCTATAGGGATTTCCTGAATGAAGAAACATCAATGCAGTTTAGCAATTTCCCTGAAACCCAATCCAAGTTTAAATTCCTTTTTTGGGGACAAAAAGGACCAAAGCATGGAAAGGGAGGAAGACAACACAGTTAAAACTCCCACACCAAAAGCTTCCAAGAAAAATATGAAGTTGATAGAGGCCGTAGAGGAGCTTAAAAAGGAATTTAAAAACCAAATAAGAGAAGTGGAGGAAAAATTGGGAAGGGAAATTAGAATGATGCAAGAAAATCATGATAAGAGAGTCAACAACCTGACTGAAGAAAATAACACCTTAAAATAGATTAACTCAAATGACAAAAGAGGCCCAAAAAGCCAATGAGGAGAACGCCTTAAAAAGTCAAATTTTCCGGATGGAAAAAGAATATCAAAAGCTTTCTGAAGAGAATAATTCCTTCAGAATTAGATTGGAGCAAATGGAAGCAAATGACTTCATGAGAAATCAAGATACTATTAAACATATCCAAACAAATGAAAAAATAGGAGGCAATGTGAAATATCTCCTTGAAAAAAATCACTGACCTGGAAAAAAGATCCAGGAGAGACAATTTAAAAATTATTGGACTACCTGAAAGCCATGATCAAAAAAAGAACTTACAAAGCATCCTTCAAGAAATTCTCAAGGAAAATTGCTCTGATATTTTAGAACTAGAGGGTAAAAAACAAATTGAAAGAATTCACTGATCTCCTCTTAAAAAGATCCCCAAAAGAAAACTCCTAGGAATGTTATAGCTAGGTTCCAAAGTTCTCAGATCAAGGAGAAAATAGTACAAGTTGCCAAAAAGAAACAATTTGAATACTGTGGAAACAAATCAGGATAATCCAGGATCTAGGAGACCAAAGGGCCTGGAATGTGATATTCCAGAGATCAAAGGAGTTAGGATTAAAACCAAGAATCACCTATCCAACAAAACTGAGTATAATGTTCCAGGGGAAAATATGGTAATTCAATGAAGTGGAGTACTTCTAAGCATTTTTGAGGAAAAAACCAGAGCTGAACAGAAAATATGACATTCAAACACAAGAAGCATGAGATCAACATAGAAAAGAAATCATAAGGAACTTATTAAAGATGAACTATATACCTGCCAACATAGAAAAATGAGAATTGTAACTCGTGAAACTTTTCTCAGTATAAGAACAGGTGAAGGGAATATAAATGTATTATATATGTATAATACACATATGTCTATATAGGATGGTATATATGCATATGAATATATGTGTGAGTGTGGGTATATATGTGTACATAGACAGAGGCCACAGGATCAATTGAATAGGAAGGGATGATATTTTCAAAGGTATAATTAAGAGGTGGGAGAGGAATAGAATGAGAGGAGACAGGGAGAGACATAATGGGGTTAATCATCTCATACAGAAGAGGCAAGGGATAACTGTTACAATGGAAGGGAAGAACAGGAAGGCAAAAAGGGAATGAGTCAACCTTACTCTCATTGAATTTGGCTCAGGGAAGGAATGACATACACTCTAAAGTAGGTATCTTGGACTACAGGAGAGTAGAGGAGATGGGGATGAGACAGGAGAGGATGGAGGGGAGGTCAAGGTGGGGAGAAGGGATGTTTGAAGTACACACTTCTTTAACGGGACAGGGACAAAGTAGAGAGTAGAACAAGGTGGGGGGATGGGATAGGAAGGAGGGAAATATAGTCAGTGTTACACAATATGTTCATTGTGGAGATGTTCTGTGTAACTACACATGTATGGCCTTTATTGAATTTCTGTTGGGGGTGAGTGACAAAAGAGGAATGGAAAGAATCCAGAATTTAAAGTTCTAAAATC
>JAQQSW010003752.1:0-14616 GCA_028646575.1 Pseudocheirus occidentalis | reverse complement strand
CAATTAAGTTTCAAAGTTTCAGCTTTCACTAACCGTCTCTGACCAAAGCTCCCCTCAGGCCGGTGCTTTAGATTTTCTTTGAAATAGACTCAAGCTGCGGCTTGGGCTTGGGAGGCTCTGCTGCTCCTCGTGGCAGCCCTGAGGTCTTGCCTGGCTGCACCGGTTTTGGGCTGGCCGTTCTCTGCTCCGGTGGGGTGCGAGCTGCACCTCTCCGTCATGCTCCTCACGCCTTGGCAGATGTGGGGGTGCTGGAGGCTGTAGAACCTCTGCAGGCTGGCTGTGGGGCTCGGCTCAGCTCCTTCCCACCATCCCAGGCCTGTCCGCGGTCTCAGCCTCTGTTCTGGCAGCCAAGCTAAGCCCCTGCTGCCAAGCTGCCTTCAGCAGAAGCTGTGTTCTCTGTATTTTTGTGAGTCTGAGTTCCTAGACTTTCCTAGACTTTGTCTGGGCTCATATTTTATGGGTGTTTAGGGTGGCGGTGTGGGTGCTGCGGGACTTTGCTGCTTCTATGCCGCCATCTTGGCTCCGCCCCCCCCTTAAAGCATTCTTAATAAAAAGAGGTGAGCTGAATAGGAAATTCTACCTTCAAATACAAGATTCAAGAGAAGCATGGAGAAAGAGACAGAGAGAAAGAGACAAATAGAGAGAGAGAAAGAGAGACAGAGGGACAGAGAGAGAGAGAGAGAGAGAGAGAGCACAACGTGAGTTGAATATTAAGGAATGATGTCTAAAAATAAAATTAAGGGGTGAGGGAGAAAGAGAGAGGTATAATAGTCTAAATTATTTCACATAGATAGGCAAGAAAAGGCTTTTACAGTATAAGGGTAGAGAGGGAGGTGATAGGAAGAGTGAACCTTATTCTCATCACATTTGGCTGGAGGAAAGAATAATGTAAACAATCATGTATGGAAATCTATCTTACCCCACAGGAAAGTTTGGGGGAGTATATGGACAGGGGGATGATAGAAGGGAAGGCTAATGGGAGGAAGGAATCATTAGAAGCAAGTATTTTTTGAGGAAGGACAGGTTCCAAGGAGAGAATAGAAGAAAAGAGGGCAGGATAGGATGGAGGAAAATACTGTTAGTCTTTCACAACATTAATATTATGGAAGTGTTGTGCATGACTATGTATCTATAACTTATATTAATTTGTCTTCTCAATGAGGATGGGAAGGGAGGTAGGAAAGGAGAGGAAGTGGAGCTTAAAACTTTTAAAAATGAATGTTAAAAATTGTTTTTACATTCAATTGGGAAATAAGAAATACAGGCAATGGAGTATAGGGGTCTATCTGGCCCTACTGGAAATTAGAAGGGAAGAGGATAAGAGAAGGAGTGTTGGTGATAGAAGGGACGTCTGATTGGGGGAAGAGGAAATCAGAATGCATGCTGTCTTTGGGCTGGGGAGGCGAAACATGGGGAGACTATTTGGAAGTCAAAATCTGGTGGAAGTAAATGTTGAAAATTAAAAATAAATGAATTAATTAAAAAGTTAATATGGACAACTATCTCTCAAGTAATTGGAAAAAGTAAAATACTATTAAGTGGAGGAAAAGTAGAGAAATTACTTCAGAAATAACAAGCAACAGTGGCAGATGACTGACTTTGGTAGCAAAAGTTCAGTGGTGTTTTATTTGCAATATAGAGCACCTCCCCATATGTTAGAATGTGAGTTTTCTAATAGGTGAATTTGTTCCTTGCCTACAGTGACATAAAACTTTTCAAGATTTTCTCATTTGCTGACGTTGGCTAAAAATTATCATACTCCATACCCACACATATAGTCTCATTATTCATTTTGCAAGTATGTTTCAATTAAATGTTTGACTTTTTGGTTTGTGATTCTCAAATGATCCTTGAGTTTATGTATTGGGTCAGAATTCAAGCTACATATTTGTTCCACATTGAAATCAAGTAACAGAGGGACCACAGTGTTTACTCATTAATTGATTACATAATCAACACACATATATAACATGTTCACATTTGCATAGCGTTTTTATGGTTTAGAAAGAGCCTTCTTTTATTATATTCCATCATGCTACTCTATGAGAAATTTACTAACTATGTTGAATTCAATGGTAAAAAAAAAAAACCTAAAGAGTATGAAAGCTTTTCTCCATTGGAAAACCTTGGAAGTGATAGTAAACAAGTAGAAAGTGATTGTATCCTATAGTGTATCCCTTGTCCATGTTACATATTGGGCTGCTGATTTGACAGGCAGTGAATTTGCTACCCTCTACACTATCATGAATGGTCTTGAAATAAACATCACCATCTTAAAGAAAAATTTAAGTAAAAAGATCCTTCTTTGACTTTAGAGGAAGAAGGTGGATGAGACCAGTTCCATTTCATGTTTCTGAAGGAATAAACTCTGGGAAGACATGGGAGCATGTACTCTCCATCATGTTCCTATCCCCAGATTCCTTTTCTAGAGACCTCAGTAAGTTTCTTGGGGACAGATCTGGGACCTTTTCTTTTTGTGAACTATGTTATCTTGCTTCCACTAGGAGCATTCTCTATTGTCTGGCATATATTCTCCTCTGTATACTTTTTCTGATATTTTTTGTGCTATGATTTGAATAAATTAGTTTCTTGGTTAAAATTATTTGCTTATTTGGGACTGTGCCCACAGGGCTAAAAAAAAGTGCATACAACTTTGGTCAACAATAACACTTTTAGGACTCTGGTGGTCATGTCAGCGCTGAGGCAGCTGGGGCCTTTCCTTCGCAAGGGAGGTTGGCACTTCCTGGAGCATCTGAGCGAGCCTACTTCTGGTCTCTGCATTGGAGGAGTCCAGCATGCTGGAGGTGGTGTATACATTGAGCCCCGCTACAAGCAGTATCCCCAGCTGACAAAGTCTCAGGTTTTCCAAGCTGAGCTGTTAAGTGCTACAATGTAGTTTTGAATACTCTGGCATTTTTGGCATGACTCAGATGCTGTATTGGGTCATTTTCCATGTTCAGATACTTCTCAATGGACAGATGAAGAATTCAGTATTCCCCCTGATGATGAAGACTAAAGCAATGTCATCACCACAAGTAGGTGCTATCAAGTACCTCATTTCCTAGTAATTACAGCTACCGTTTAAATTTAAAAAATGTTTAATTGATATTTTTCTTTTTCAAAAAAAAACCCAATAACACTTCTAGGGCTGTATCCTGAAAAAATCATACCAGTGGGAGAAGGACATGTTTGCACAAAAAAAATATTTATAGCAGCTCTTCTTGTGGTGACATACAATTGGAAATCAAGGGGACGCCTATCAATTGGGGAATGGCTAAAAAAAGTTGTGTTATATGAATGTAATGGAATGTTATTGTGCTATAAAAATGAGGAGCATGGGGTGGCTAGGTGGCACAATGAATAGAGCACCAACCATGGGGTCAGGAGGACCTGAGTTCAAATGCAACATCAGACACTTACCACTTACTAGCCATTTGACCTTGCGTAAGTCACTTAACTCCAATTGCCTTACCTTCCCCCCTGTAAAAAGGAAATAATGGGAAAAAGAAATAGAAAAGAAATAGAAATGAGGAGCAGACAACCTTCATAATAACCCCAAGAGAATAATACAGACTGATGCTGAGTGAGGAGAGCAGGACCAGGAGAACTTTGTATCTCATCATATGTGTGACTACTAACTTTGGTAGACTGGACTCCTCTCAGCAATGCAAGGTTATAAGACCACTCATGATAGAAAAGAATCATGATAGAAAGAATATACATGTAGTGGAGTCAAGATGGCAGTGTAGAAGCAGGAAAGGATCTCCACACCCAGAGAAAGGAACTATGGAGTTTGAATGTAGATTGAAGCAAACTACTTGCTCTCTCTTTTTTGTTTAGTTTTGTTTCATTTCTTCTTTCTTGTTGTTCACTTCATTGGTTATAATTTTTGTTTGCAACCTGACTAAGATTTAATGTGAAGGTGTTTTTAGAGCTAGTATCAGATTGCATGCTGCCTTGCAGTTTGGGGGGGGGGGAGAAAATTTGGATCTCAAGGGACTGCGGAACTGAATGTTGGAAACTGAAAGTACATAAATAAATTTAATTTTAAAACAGAAAACAAAAAAATACCTCCAAGGAATTTCTATTAGCAATTCTTTCACTTAGCTCTAATTCCTTTCTTCCTTTCTACTTAACTTAGGCTAAAGATGGCAAGATTGAAATGATCTAGCTCTGACAAAAATGTGCCCATACTTTGGTCAATGAACAATGATTTTACATTTAGAATCAAATAGTTAAATAAAAGTTTATTGACAATCTGAAAATTAAAAAAAAACTATTTGCTTGTAACAATGTTCATATAATATACAGCATAACTTTTATTGTTACCATATGATACATGTCAGAACTGGACTTCAAAGGATTTGTTACCTAGCTACACGATGAAGCCAGAGAAACGCAGGCCATCTAACTCAAAACCAATTTTTTTTTGTACTAAACAATGATGTATCTTATGTGTGTACCTATAAATGCTAATCATTCAAAGATGTATATCTGTATATACGCTCATATTTTAAAATATCAATCTAACATATTTCATTTTGATGAGTGTCCCTTAATGTTTTCTGTAAGACACTAGCAAAAATTCACCATCTCCAGATAAAATGATTTGTAAGATCCCTTTTTGTTCCAAAATGTTATGATTCAACTACCTTAAGCTAACTGAGAGTAAATATTGTTGTGACAAAAAGGAGGATTGGGGTGATAAAATGGAGTTTTTGAAAGCATGTGTATGTTTCATGTGCTTATAATAGAACGGAGTGATTAAAACTGGAAAATAAACCAAACAGTCCCCATTTATAGATGTTTTTAATTTCCCATTGTTGTAGACAGACTATATATAATGGATTAAATATTGTCAAGATAAAAAGAGACAAAGCAATCTGTGTGGGCACTCTTTTGAACATGAACAGATTATTCTTTCCAACCTGATGAATGTCCTTAAGAAAAGTCATAATGTTTCTTGAATAGTAGTATTAATATTTTATCTGAAAGGTATTAAACCCCATCATTACAAAATGGTCTGCTACATTCTTGAATTGTTCTTTTACATTCTGATGCAGAAATATGTGGGAACACAAAATTTCAGGAACAACATATCATAAAAAAAGATTCTGGAATCAATGGACTTGCTCTCAAATTCCAACTCTGACACTGACACTGTTACCTTGTATAAGTATCCTTATCTTCATGAGCCTTAGTTTCCTCACATATAAAATGAGGAAGTTTGACTACATCATCCCTTCAATTTCTTCTTTAGTATTATTATTATTAGCTATGGTTAATAATATAACTCCTCCTGTATTATAATAAAAGCTAATGTGAAAACTTAATGCAATTAACACAATTGTAGGACTTTAAAAAATGGTTTTTATATGATGTTAGAAGTTATGATGAATAAGGAAATCCATTGAGTGAAACAGGCTTGAGAATAATATGGTTATTGGAAGGCCAGAAAAGGGAGAGTCTGTGAACTGGACTGTATGTGTAAGATTCTAAAAGGAAGAGATGAGGAAGGTATGGAGGGATGTGGGAGAGTAAGAAGATGAAGGTATTTTGAAATTTAAAAAAGTCAGGAACAATCTGGGAAAGGAATAATGGCCTGCCAGTCTGGAGATCCTCACAAAATGTAGGCTCCAAGAAGAATTCACCTTTGGAAAAAAGGTGGTGATACTCATGGTGAGGATGTGGCAAGGAAAGTAGAATGATCAAAGGTTAGGAAGGTGGGTATCACTGGCATGAGGCACAGGTTGTGCAAAAGCATGGAGACACTAGAAAGAATTTTAAGGATGGGAAACATGTAATGTAATAGCCCTTGCCCCTCTGAAGTAACAAGTTGAAAAAATTCTTAAATTCAAGTATGACTGACAATACATTTTATCCTAGAAGAAGAAAGTGTCTCCTGAAGGCTTTTGAACTTGGGAGTAACATGGTTAGATGTTTTTTGGTTATCTTGACAATTGTAGATGGCTTAGAAAGGGAACACACCATGAAGAAAATTTTAATGTTGTAACAATATTTTAGCTGTTGATGAATTGAAATGTGATCATGGCTATGTGAATGGAGGGAAACAGATATAAGTCGTTACTGACATAGAAATGACAATAGGCAGGAATGGATTGGGAGAGGAAAGAGGGGAAAGAATCATGAATAACTGAATTACAGTCCTGGGTATCTAGTAGAATGTAGTATCTTAGGCAATGGAAGAAAGTTTTGGGGAAGAGAATGTTTAGTCGACCAAATGACTAGTTTAATTATGGATATGTTAAATTAGATATGGCAATAAGAGAGTCAGGTGGAAATGTCCAGGTATCACACACCAATGTGAGATGAGTGCAAGGCTATAATCAGGAATGGAAATATAAATTTCATATTCATAAATCTATATCTAGCAAAGTCATCTAAGTCCATGAGAAATTTTGAAATGATCACCAATATTAAGTGTAGAATAAGAAGAAAAAAGGTCAAGGTTTGAGGGACACCTGATTAGGAAATGAGAATTGCATTACTAAACAGCAAAGAAAACTGAAAAGAAATGGTCACAAAGTTAGAAGAAGAAGGACAAAAGGGCAGTATTCCAGAAGCTAAGGGAAGAGAAATATTTAGAGAATGGAGTAAAGGACATATTTCAAAGCTGCAGAGAGATGGGGTGGTGGAGGGAGGAAAGAAGGAAGGAAAAGAAAGATGGAATGAAGGAAGAAATGAGTACTTACTTTGTTCCCAGAACTGTGCTAAGTGCTAAGGATATAAATACAAGCAAAACATGGCCCTTGTCCTCAAGGAGCTTACATTCTAATAGGAAAAGACTATAGACTAGCAGTTCTCAACCTGTGGGTTATGCTCAATTTGTAACAATGTAAATTCATCCTGCATATCAGATATTTACATTACGATTCATAATAGTAGCAAATTTACAGTTATGAAGTAGCAACAAAAAATTTTATGGTTTGGGATCACCACAACATGAGGAACTGTATTAAAGAGTCGTGGCATTAGGAAGGTTGAGAACCACTGCTATAGACAAAAGATAGCTGAAATTGTAGGCAGCTGTAGGCAGACGAAGGTATTTCAAAGTTTAAAAAGAATAAGAAAAATCTGGGAGTGTAATGAGGCAGGCCAACCTAAGACCCTTCACACACATACAAAAGAGAATCTAGGAAGAATTCACCAATGGGAGAAGTAGGACAGGTCATGTGGAGGGATATTCCATGGTGAACAAGTCACAAAGGATGATCCAAAGTGACCAAGCCTTAGGCATGAAGGAAGTTTCCCAAGATGAGTCAATAGATGTATGTTTTTGAAGTCCAAAAGTTGAAATGTCCAGATATTTAGATGGTAACATGTATAGAGATATATAGAATATGAGAAATTATAAAAATATAAAATTTGGCACTCAAAACATTTTTATTAACCTTTGAACAAGAAGAAGAGAGATAAGATAGTTAGGTGGGAAATAAAGATAAAGGAAGCAGTGTGGAAGATGGACTGAAATGGGAAGAAAGAAGGCAGGGAGACTAATTAGGATGCTATCATAATAGTCTAAATTAGACGTGATGGAAATCTGAATTAAAGTGGTAGCTCTGTTAGCAGAGAGGAATTGGTATAGGAAAAGTTGTAGAGTTATGCTTCTACAAGCAGCAACATCATGTGACCCATTTGATATTTGTAGTGAAGAAGGGTGAGGTATCAAGGATAACATCAAGTTTATAAACCTAGGATGTTTTCATAAATAGTGTTACAGAGTGTGCTATAACAAGATTGCTACAATATTTTAAAGTTAAGGAAATAGAAAACCTGAGAAATTAATTTTAAAAACTATGCAGAAAAGGTTATTTTTTCACATGATACTTTTATTTGGCAACTTAACTATCTCACAAAAATTTCTTGATAGTGTTCTTCTGAAAGGAACATATAGTAAATTTGGATAACCGAAGGAGAAACTGAAGAAATACCAAATCATGTTGTTTAGTAGATTCTAATACTCTGTTGCTGTAACTATAAAGGATTCATTGAATCAATTTCATGAAATACTGATTATCTATTATATGTAGGAATCATAGTAATGGAACAATGAAAAAAGTAATGGATCTCCAGACCTAGGATATAAGTTGAAATCCTAGCTTTACTGTTTACATGTATGACCTTAGGCATGTCACTTAAACTTTTTAGGTCTTGGTTCTTGTCTGTAAAATCTAGGTGCTGGACTCGATGGTCCTTGCAGTCTGCTTCTACCTCAAGATCATGGAATACTTTGTTATATCTATTTCCAATGCCTAACACAGAGTTTTAACACATAGTGAATAAATCTTGTTGAATTCAATTTGATTCTATGTCAACTGTCTTTGAAGACTCCTTTCAGAACCATTGATTTTGCCTATAAAGAAAAATATGCAATATGAATATCACATATTTCATAAACATTTGGGGGGTAAAAGGAAGTCAGGGCTGCAGTGATTCTTCAAAAACTCTGTCAATGGGTTTTGGAGATCATGGTTACTATAAAGGAATATTCACTCTGGAAACTTTGGCCAGTATTCAGAAGCCCACCTGCACAGGGAATTTATACCTACCCAGTAACCATTCATCAAAAAAACAACAATAAAAACAACTGTGCTGCAGAAGAGATAGACCCGTATGTTCCTTTCAGTTACTTCTAAATTTAACATTGCTGTTGGTCTATTTAGGAGGCAGCTGGGGGGGGGAGGAGGGGTGTCAGTCCTGAAGTCAGGAAGTGTCATCTTTCTAAGTTCACATCTGGTCTCAGATACTAATTAGCTGTGTGACCGTGGGCAAGTCATTTAACTCTGTTGTTCTCAGTTTCCTCATCTGTAAAATGAGTTAGAGAAGAGAATAGCAAACCACACCAGTATCTTTGCAAAGAAAACTCCAAACGGGATTACAAAGAGTTAGAAATGACTGCAAAATGACTGAACAACAACAAATTGTCTGTTCAAGTTTTTATCCCACAGCTGACTTTACTTGCAGGGAGAGGATTGTTGCCCAGCAGCTCAGTTCATCTAGTTATGGAACTAATGCAGCCCAGGGAACCTTGGGGAACATCTCTGATCCTCAGTATCACGATAAGTGGCTATATAGTACTTAAAGATTTGCCAATATTAATTCATTTTATCCTCAAAATCACTCTGGGAGACAAGTGCTCTCATTTTCTTCATACCAGGGGAGTGAGGCACAGGTTAAGTTACATGCCCAGGATCACAGAGCTAAAATGTATCTGGGGTCAAATGTGAACTCAGGTGTTTTTGAATCCAAGTCTAGCACTCTATACATTATACCACCTAGCTGTCTAATTTTTCATCTAGTAGAGATTGCATATCTGTAAAATGGGCAAAAAGAAACTTTCACTTTTTATCCACCACTAAAAGAGATGAGTAATCAAAACAGACAGGTGTTTCAGCAACTAAAGAATTTTGGAAAACATGTTGTTCATTCCTCATATTTACCTAGGTTTTCTATGACAAAGGTCAAATTTTATTTCACTATAAAAGGTTCTGCATTAAAATATTCTATCATATGACTCTTCATCAAAAGAAGTTCCACATTTTTGACCTTTGGCTATTTTGACTTTCCCAACATTTATTTATCTTTATCATCTGCTCATAGGCACTCCCTGTGGTTCACATTTGAAATAATATGGGCATTTTATGATAGTAAATTAAGAATGTTTAAGTGAGAAGCAAGGAAGGCACCATTTTGATTTGTATTTTTCCTATATACACTTAAAAAGTGTGATTTTTTCTTCATGAACTTGATTTTCGAGTAATGAGATTATTTTTCCTTGGGAAATTTTAGAAAAGGATAAAAATCAGTTATATCATGAAACATTAAAAATATTCCTTGTTATTTGCTTTCCACTAATATTAGTGGTATTTGGGAACTTGTGTAAATAGAATATTAGTTGACTATTTGCTGGCTTATAATGACATGACTTGTTTATTTAGGACTTTGCTTTATTTAAAAATAACTTAGTAGAGGAGTCTAAGGAGGAGTTTCATGGGACTGAAGTGACTAGAGGTCAGACTCCAGGAACTAAGGCGATGGGATTTTGATGGGCAATACAGAGGTAATAGATAATGGGGGTTTCTATGACAAATGGGACTCAAATTCTCTTGGGGTAAAAAGGTCCCAGATTAGTCCCATATTGGTCAGAGCCAGGACTCGAACCCAGGTCTGCTGACTCAAGTCCCTTTGCTCCTTATGCTAATCTAATCATCGAATATTAGAAGGAATCCTAGAGACCATCTAGTTCTTAACCTGAAGTCTACTGACCTGTGGATATATTTCCAGGAGACTCTAATTTCTTTTTAAAATATATATTTTGATAACTATTTCAATGTAATTGACTTCCTTTGTAATTCTATTTATTTAAAAACATGCACAAAATTTTAATTGCACTTCTTTTGTGCATTCTGAGAAGGCTTCACTAGACTGCCAAAGGGGTCCATGACACAAAAAAAAGATGAAAACTCCTAGTCCAAGCAGATGAAAGGAAGCAAGACCAAAGGAGGTTCACAGAAGTTATAATCAGAAAGGATTTAAAAGATTGTGTTTGATCATTTCGGGGTGGAGCCAAGATGGTGGAGAGAAGCCAGGAAGTTGCCTGAGATCTTCCTAGTTTTCCTTGAAAACATTAAATCAAGCCTCTAAAAGAATTCTGGAACAACAAAATCTACAGAAAGATGGAGTGAAACAATTTTCTAGCCCAAAATCCCTTAGAAGGACTTCAGAAAATGTCTGTCTTACATGGGTAAAAGGGGAATATAGCCCAGTGCAAGTGGTGTCTGGAGAAGGAAGCAGGACGCTCTTAGCCACAGCACAGATCAGTCACTATGGCACAGCAGGCTAGCTATGAAGTCTCCAGCCCCAGTGCAGCCGGAAAACTGCTGGCTCTAGAACCCAGTGAACAACAGGTGTGACTAGGCTAGGCAACCCTAGTGAAGTGGGAAACTATCAGCCCCAGAAGACCTGGAAGAAAATCAGTAACCAGGCCCCCGGGCCCCAGTGCAAGAAGCTTGAAACAGTGCGCCTTATACCCCAGGATCAGAATTCAGCTTTTTAAAATGAGCAAAAAATAAAAACAAAAACAAAAAGAGCCCTGGCCACAGAAAGCTAGTATGGTGACAGCAAATATCGAACCACTAACACAGAAGAGAACAACAGTGTCAAAATACCTACATGTGAAACCTCAGAAGGACAATAGGAATTGGTCTCAAGCTGAAAAAGTCCTCTTGGAAGACCTCAAAAAAGATTTTTAAAAATTAATTAATTTTTGGTTTTCAATATTTATTTCCACAAGATTTTTTTTTTCTTTTTGGAGGGGAGAAGGTAGAGCAATTGGGGTTGAATGACTTGCCCAAGGTCACATGGCTAATGTTTGGGTTAAGTGTCTGGGGCCAGATTTGGGCTCAGGTCCACCCAACTCCAGGGCTGGTGCTCTATTCACTGCACCAACTAGCCTCCCCAATTTCCACAAGATTTTGGGTTCAACAGTTTCTCCCTCTCTCTCACCTCTGCCTACGCCAACACTACATGCATTCTGATTACCCTCCTCCATCAAATTGCCCTTCCTTCTATCACCTTCCCTCCCCTCTTCTGTTATCCCCTTCCCTTCTATTTTCCTATAGGGCAAGATAGTTCTGGGTTTTTTTTCCTGTTGTTTGTTCTTTTCCCCAGCCAATTACTTGACTTTGTAGCTCTTTGTTAAGGTAAGACTCTGCTTCCAATGCGGAGGGTGTACTATCTCAAGCTTCAGGGTTTTTTGTATAGCTGTTTTCAGAAACAGGTGGATTTCAGAAAAACCTGAAATGATTTATATGAATTGGTGCCAAGTGCAGTGAACAGAACCAGGAGAACATTGCATGTAGTAACAACAATATTGTGTGATGATCAACTATGACTGACATAGTTCTTCTCAGCAATTCAATGATCCAAGAAAATTCCAAGAGACTCATGAAGGAAAATGTTATTCACATCCAGAGAATGAACAGTGTAGACTGATTGCAGATTGAAACATACTATTTTTACTTTCTTTCATTTTGTTTTGCTTTTGTGCCTTTTCCCTGTTGTTCTGTTTCTTCTTTTACAATATGACTAAAGTGGAAACATGTTTATATGATTGCATATGTATAACCCATATCAGATTGCTAGCTCTCTTGGGGAGAGGGTGGTGGAAGGAAGGAAGGGAGCAAAAAGTTGAAACTCAAAATGTTATAAAAAAAATGAATGTTGAAAACTACCGTTGCACGTAATTTGAAAAAAATGAAATAGTATTTGCTGAGAGAGAGAGAGAGAGAGAGAGAGAGAGAGAGAGAGAGAGAGAGAGAGTGGGGAGGGGATAAAGAGAGATTCTGTGGTGTCCATCTCTCCATGATGCCATTTGGGATGCTTTTGGCAAGGATGCTGGAATGCTTTGCCATTTCCTTCAGCTCATTTTGCAGGTGAGGAGGCTGAGGCAACCGGGGTTTGCCTTGCTTAGGGTCATGCAGCTGGTGGGTGTCTGGGGACGGATTTGAGATACTGAACATGGGTCTTTCTGGCTGTGGACCTGGGGCTTTGTCCACTGAGCCACCTAGCTGTCCCAATCCAGAGTTTACAAAGTTCAATATCTTCATTTTGCAGACATAAGTATATAGAGTTTAAATGGCTTGTCCAAAGTGTTGCAGTGAGTCAGTAGTTAGAATCAGGATTTTCAGCAGGCCTCCAACTCATGATGGAATGCTCTTTCTATCACACTCACTGTTTGAGATCAGACCCTTAAAGAGCTTATCACTGTATTCAAAAGCTGGGTCTCTAAGACTTAATTGTGCCATTAGGATCTCATATCTCACCATGCTCTTATTGCAGTTAAACTCTATCTAATTTAATCTAACCCAACAAGCATTTATGATGCACCAGGAACTGTGTTATGTATTGAAGATACAAAAAAAAAAAGCAAGAACCATCCCTCCCCTCAAGGAACTTAATTCCAACCATGGAGATATGAAATTCAAACAGATAATTTATACACACACATACATACATACATACATACATACATACATACATATATATTATTGAAATATAAATACATCTATTTTAATATATAATTTTTATACATACACAAGTGTGTGCGTGTGTGTGTGTGTGTGCGTATGCAGCTGAGTGGTGCAGTGGATGGAGTTCCAGACCCGAGGTTAGGAAGATTCATCTTTGTGGGTTCATGTCTGGACTCAAATACTTACTGGCTGTGACCCTAGACAGGTCACTTAACCTTGCTTGCCTCGGTTTTCTCATCTGTGAAGTGAGTTGGAGAAGGACGTGTCAGGTCTTTCTAATGTCTTTGCAAAGAAGACCCCAGATGGAGTCGTGAAGAATCAGACATGATTAAGTAACAATCAATCAATTGATAGATAAATAAATAAATAAAAATAAATATATACATATATAAAGCATATATGTGTATATACACACATGCATATATACATATAAAACATATATAAATGTATATCATACACACTCAGAGAGACAGACAACAGTAACAGTTTTACAAGATGATCCAAAAATATTAGTGCAGTTTAAAGATGTTAATGCTTAATGTATATATTATCCTAGTAATATCTACTAATTTACATGGTATAATATTTATAATATATACTAATTATATGCTATATAATAATTGTGTATGTGTGTATACATATATAATTGTTTTATATGATATATAAAACGCACATATGTAATTGTCTATGTATCTATCATATATGCACATACACATTAATTTGAAGACTAAGTATATACAAACAACTAGGATGATTAACAAAGACTTTCCATGAGAGAGGCACGTGAGCTGGGTCTTAAAAGAAGCCAGAAATTCTAGGAGCTAGAGAGAAGGATGAAGTGCATTCCAGGCATAGTGTACATTTTGTGCCAAGACCTGTACATGGTAGATGGAATGTCCTATTCAGGGAACAGCAAATCGACCCATTTTGATAGAATGTAGAGTGTGTGAAGAAGGGTAATGTGCAGATAGGCTTAGAGAGATAGGTACTGGGGCTGCTGGGTGGCACAGTGAAAAGAGCCTGGAGGACCTGAGTTCAAATCTGGCTTCACACACTTGACACACTAGCTGTGTGGCCTTGGGCAAGTCACTTAGCCCTGACTGCCCTGCCTTCCCCCCTCTAAAAAAAAAGAAAGATAGGTACAGTAAGACTGTGAAGGATTGTAAATGCTAAGCTGAAGATTTTTTATATTTTCATGTAGAAATAATGGGGAGCCATTGAAGTTTTTTGACATGATCATACTATTACTTTAGATTATCTTGTCTACATTGTGAAGGATAGGTTAGTGAAGGGGGAGACAGGGAACAGGGAAGCCAGTTAGGAGGCTGTTGCAATAGTCTAGGGGAGAAGTAATGAAGGCCTGAACTGTAATGGTGGTTATGTGAATGGAGAATTGTGAAGATACCATTGAAAAGACTCTGCAACTGGAAACCTGAATTATACTTCAAGAACCACAGATGGGTACAAACTATTAACTTGATTTCTCTAGCCAAATTAATGATCTTGGGGTGGTGGAGGCAGGAAGTATGTGTTAACTTTTTCTTTTATTTCAAATTTAAAAAAA
>JAQQSW010003751.1:0-14616 GCA_028646575.1 Pseudocheirus occidentalis | reverse complement strand
CATTGTGAATGTTATACTTTGATTTTCTATGAATGTTTTACTTTTGTTTGTTATGGAATAGAGTGTTTACTATACTGTGTAATCAGAACCTTGAAAGTTGTTTACAGCAGCCATCCTCTGGAAAGCTGCTTATGCGTGGCTTTACACCAGCTTCTTTTCTCTTAATCCCATTCTCTTCTCTTTCTCTCTTGGATCAGAGGAATTTCCATATCAATCTGAGTCTGTGTGTGTCTATACATACACAGATAGGTAAATAGGAGATGGATATGTATACATAAATATACGTATATTTCCCTCTTTGAACTAATTATGATGAGAGTGAGATTCAAGCATTGCCTGCCACTCTCCCATTTTCCATTCTGTTGTAAAAATTCTTCCTTGTTACGTTTCTTTTATTTAAAATAATTTTCCTCATACTATCTTCTTCTTTCACTTTTCTCCCAATGCATCCCTCTTTCTTACCCCTTAATATTTTTTGGACATCATCTCAATATTATTGACTCACACTTGTTCTTCCTGTCTGTGTCTAACTGCCCTAATAATGATAAAGTTCTTAAAAATTACATTTATTATTATCCCATATAGAAATGTAAAGTTTATTGAGTATATTATGCTTTTCCTTTCATTTTTCCCTGTGTAATGTTTCTCTTGAATCTTGTATTTGAACAAAATTTTCTATTTGACTCTGGTGTTTTCATTGGGAATACCTGAAAATCCTGTATTTCATTAAATGTCAGTTTCCTTCCCCTTAAATGATTATTCTTAGTTCTGTTTGGGTAGACTGGTCTTGGTCATAGTCATAGCTCTATTGCCTTTCAGAATATCAGTTCTATGCCCTTCACGCCTTTAGCATGGACGCTGATGAAACTTGTCTGATCTTAACTGCGGCTCCACAACATTTAAATTGTTTCTTTCTTATTGATTCCAGTATTCTCTCCTTGGCTGGTGAGGTCTGTAATTTGTGTATAATAATCCTAGAAGTTTTCATTTGGGGATCTCTTTCAGGAAGTGATTGATGGATTCTTTCAATTTCCATTTCATCCTCTAGATCTAAGATATTTGGACAATTTTGCTTTATATTTCAATAAAATATAATGTCTAGTCTTTTTTGTGTCTTTCAGGTAGTCCAGTCATTTATTCAAAAATACTTATTTTAAATATTTTTTTTCCTTTTTAAATTTTAAATCCCAAATTTTCTTCCTTCCTCTTACACCCCCGAGACCCACCGAGAAGGCAAACATTATAAAATCAATTATATATGTTAAATCATGCAAAGCACATTTCCATATTATTTTTCAAAAAGGAAAGAAAAATTAAACAAGAAAATCATACCTCAATTTGCGCTCAAAGTTCATCATTTTTCTCTCTGAAGATTGATAACTTTTAAAAAAAACATGAATTCTTTGGCCTTGCTTTGGTTTATTGTATAGATCAGAGTACCTAAGTCTTTCATAGTTGATCATCATTACAACATTGCTGTTATTTTGCATGATTATATCCTGGTTCTTTTTGCTTCACTTAGTATCTGTTCATATTGGTCTCACCATGTTTTGTTTTGTTTTGTTTTGTTTTGTTTTTCTGCAACAATACCCCTCATCATTTCTCATAGCACAATAGTACTCCATCACAATCATAAGCCACAACTTGTTCAGACATCCCCTAGAAATGACCATCTCCTTGACTTCAAATTCTTTGCTATCACAAAAAGAGCTGTGATAAATATTTTGTATACAAAGATAAGTTTCCTTTTCCTTTTATCTCTTTGGAATATGGACCATAGCCCTTTCACCATAGTTTCAAATTGTTTTCCAGAATGATTGAATCTTTTCACATCTCCTCCAGTATTTCAGTAACATAACCTATCCCCACCCCCATTCTGTTCAGCATTTCTCATTTCTGATGGATGTCAGGTGGTACCTCAGATTTGCTTTAATTTTTATTTCTCTAATCATTAGTGATTTAGAGCATTTTTATGTGACTATAGATAATGTTGATTTCTTCAGAAAACTGCCATTTCATGTATTTGGCAATTTATCAGTTGGGGAATAGCTCTTATTTTTTTATGAATTTGACTCAATTCTTACTCAGTATGTATTTGAGAAATGAGATCATTATCAGAGAAATTTTCTGTAACATTTTTAAATATGTTACTTCATTGTCTATCATACATTTTAGAAAAAAGGTAGTTCCATTGATTATCTCTTTTAATCAGGTCTGTTTTTGCTTTATGGAAGCTAGGTACCACAGTGGAAGGATTACCAAGCGTGATTTCAGGGTTGTTTTGAGTAGACTGTTAGGAGTGTTCAGCTTCGTAGTTTCCTCTCCTTTGTCATTTTGGTACTAAATATAAATTATTTTTAAATGCCTGAAATTCAAAACACAAAATAAGGAAAAGGCATTTTTAAAAAAATCTATTTTCAGATTGACTTCAATCCATGTTTAATATAAGAGACAAATTCAGGGGAAATTATTTGTTATTAAGAAGTATTTTCTAATTAGGGATAATATTGTATATTAGAGTTTAAAGATGGTTCATAACAATTCACTCTTTCTGTTGAACATACAAGATTGAACACACTGTGGAGAATTTATAGTAGAACATGAACAAAAGGCCCAAAGGATAAACAGTCATGGATGGACTGCTATCTACATCATTGGAGTGAAAATTCAAAGTTGAAGAAACCATAAAACCCTTTCAATATTTCTCTTAAAAACTGCAGTCCAGAAACTTTTTTTGGGGGGGGGGTATAATCATTTTGCGTTGAAATGCCTTGAAAACTTGAAAAGCTTTGTTTAAAAATTTTTTATGTTTTATTTATAGGTGGATTTTTTATTTTGCTGAAATTATATTTTAAAAAATAATGCTGTATAATAACAGATACTGAGTATTTGACTAATTAGAGGTAAATACAGGGTTAGCTTCATTGAAAACAACAACCCACTGACCTCATGAGGAAATGGGTGAGGTGTATGATGTTATATTTGGTTTATTCTCAATGAATCAGTGAATTTCTGAATTCCCAGTTTTGGTCTCTAGGTTATATTGTTCATTACTCTGTTAAATTCCCAGCCACTGGCTCTTAGGGTTATAGTACTCTGCATTCTCCCTTTTAACTTTGTCTAATCTTATACCTTAGTGAAGATTCATATCATTTTTTTATCTAATGATATCATCTTTATACACAATACTCTCTCTTTCCCGAGATAAAGAGAAATCCTACAAACAATAGAAAGAAATAGTATCATAGTAGAATTTTAGTTTTGGAAGATTTAATGTACAACACTGCATTTACTCATCAGGGTTAGAACACTCAAAAAAGTTCATTGATTTGATAAAAAACAAGATAGGGAAAATCAAAAGCTTGTAAATGAAAAACAAGAACTCAGTTGGTTTTACCACAAGATAGTTCATCTGTCTTTAAGAATGCATCATGTAACTCTATCAAAAGTAAAGTGGAAGCAAAGCTTAGAGAGATGCAGGATTCTTGACTCAGAAAGAATGCAGATGAAATTCAGTTTTAAGCTGATAGTAAATAATCACCTTTGGTTATATCAAGAGTCTTTCTTAGAAACAGTATACATTTTATTGCCCTTAATAGGTGTAAGGGAGTTTAAAGGCCTTCCCTGTCCTTTATAGGCCTAAAGTAATCATACAGAACCCAGGCTGGTTTCTGTTGAAAGAGCAGAATGGTAAGGGTGGAACACAGAACAGAGTTGTGAAAACCTCAAGCACAGCTGGGAGACAGCAGAGCTAAGAGTGAGAATGTTTGGGATGTCATCACTCTATCTGTTGTTCTTTCTGTGTTGATGTTACCTTGTCAGACAGAAGCATTCTATCTGCTGAAAAAGGACTTCACTGTTGTTATAGAAGTCCTCAAAGAGGACTTTTCTACTGATTTGTATTTGATTCCTCTGACAGAAGCCTTGTATGTTGATTTGTCTTGCTTACAGAAAGTAAATTGAGATGATAATGTAGATAATGTACGTAAATATTATTTTAGCTCTGTTAAACTTAACATGTGTAAATATTGTTGTACCTTTGTTAAGCTTTTCCTTCCTAGAAACAGAAACATCAAAGGGTTTGGAGTGGAGCAGTCCTTTTGAGCTGAGATATAGAATAAGAGCAGAGAACTGCTTACATGTGAATCCAGGCAAGGGTTGGTTGAATCCAGGCAAGAGTTGGGAGTGGTCAGTTCACGGAAGAGTAACCAAGTGGTTTTGAAGCCAGCCTATAGCTGAGATGGAAACTTTACTTGGCTACTCCATATTGACTGATGAGATTGTGACTTACTGTGACCTAGAGGTGGATGGTGTTTGAACTTTATGCTACCCCTTAAGGATGATTGGTTTAAGGATGATTGGTAGCCAGCCTAGAGTCAAGATGAAAGAGGACTTTACTTGGATACTGTGTATTGGCTGAGCAGATTGTGACTTACTGAATGATATGGTTTGTTTAAAACTATGTGCCCACCTTAGTTATATGTTGGTATGATATATTGTTGTGAATGTTATTCTTTAGTTCTGTGAATGTTTTCCTTTAGTTTATTGCTGAATAGAGAGTTCACTATCTTATGTGATTAGATCCTTAAAGTTATTCACAGAAGCAACTGACTTTACAACCACCAATGTGAAATTAACACCACTGCATATGACTAGAACAGAAAGAGGTGGGACATATTAGTGAATGGATGCTTCCAAAGTTTTGTTGATATCACCTCGTTCATAGAAAGCCCCTCACTCTCTTTCATGGAGATTCATGGTTCTCCTGAAAGTGGTATATACAATGCTACTTTAAGGTATTGGTGATACAAAGGAGATTTAATATTGATTTGACAGTAACATATTGAATATTGTACTTCAACTCTAAGAAGCCTAAGGAAGAGACTTTTGAGGACATCAATAAACGATCTGTTTGTTCTTGCCCAATTTCTTATTCCTAATGCAAAGTAGAGGTCTGATACCTTTGACAAAATCTATGTTTGACTCCAATCTTGATTAGTGATTATTTTTGCTCTCACTTCTGGTATTTTACTGACTCTCAAAAGAATCTCATGATACCCTGGACTAGCCTGTTGACATAAAGCTTTCTTCTGGGCAATATTATTTTTCATTATTTTATTCCTCCAGGGAAAGAGGTAGGGAAGTGGTATAGTGGAGAGAACCCAAACCAGGTGACAAGAAGATCTAAGTTCAAATTCCATAACAGACACTTACTATCTAAGTTTCACTTTTCAGTCACATAAACTATATTTATATCAATAGTTGTACCAGTAAGAAAAGTTTTAGATCAGGGAATTTAAGACTTGACTATCCTTTTTCTTGCAAAACCATTTTCTTAGTTAAGACTTCAATTTCCTTACCAGAAAGTTGGATGTGTGGTGGGGGTGGAGAGTGAGGAGATGGATTGAATTATCTGGAAGTCTTTTACCAACTTTAAAATTTGATACTTTTAGGCATTTGAGGAATGGGGCACTGTGCTTAATCCTAGTAATTCTAGGCTGTGTGATTTCATACATACAGAGATATACGTATGGACTAAATCTGACTCCTGAATTCCATTTTCCTTTCATTTTTCCTCTGATTATCTAAGAAATACTGACTGTCTGAAAGGAAAGAAAATATGGAGAATGATAAGAAAAGAGAGGAGGTGGAAATGGAAATGGAATAGAAGCAGCCATTACCTTCTCACAAATTACCTTGGTTTTATTTTTTAATATATTTATTCATGCATGCATGCATACATGCACACATTCATTTACATGCATGTATATATATACATACACCTACACAATCTATATATTTTATGTGTATATATAGACCTATGTCTATATACAGATATATCTACATATATGTGTATATATAGATCTACATCTATCTATCTTTCTATCTATCTATCTATCTATTTATCTGTCTGTCTGTCTGTCTATCATCTATCTATGCATCTGATATATACATATACATATATACACATGTACATATATCCATATATGTATATATGTATGTATATGTGTGTATGTATATATGTGTGTGTATGTATATACACATATATACACATACATACATACATACATATATATCACTAACTGCTCTGATTCTCAGCGCCTCAAAGCCAGTTAAGTTCCATTTCACTCCTACCCCAGGGTTCACAAGTGCCTTACAAGATGTTCTAGGATATCTTGGCTCACTGTAAATTGCTCCAATCTCAACCAATGGTGTTCCCTGCAATTATGTGGGCGTACATATGTGTGCATTTATTGTGTATGTATGCATGCATGCACATGTGTATGAATGTGTACACACCTATACACAAAAACATACATATACACATGATCCCTAGTACTTGTAACATCACTTGTTTTCCTGTAACCCCCAGCCCTGCCCTCCCTTATTCTTTGGGGAAGGAAAGGGGTTTAGTTCATAGCTCAGGTAAGTTTCTATAGAGCATGGTACCAGTTCTAAGTTCAGAACTGCCCTCCTGCTCTTGGTGCTTCCCTTTCTGGATGGCTAGCCACAAATTACTGCCTGTTTAGAATCCTGGTTCCACGTGCAGCTGAGAAGGACAAATGAAACTAAATAAGATAAATATCACAGGTCATTTCTTGAAGCTATAATGAGAAAACAATAAAGGAACTTAGTTTCCTTCTACCCAGTTCAGTTCATAGCTTCTGATCTATCTGATCATAGAGAACTATGAGCATCATTTTTTCCTGGAGACTAGTACAGAGCATGCAGGAAAAGGGCTGTTTCAGTTTTGGCTAGTCAGTCAATCAAAAGAGGATACAACCACCCACAAGGTAGAAGATTCAGGGAACTTCAAGTCATGTCACCTTGACATGACCAGGAAAGTGCTGTTACATGAAATATACAAGATAGATATGAAAGTTATAAAAAAACATAATCTAGAGATAGGTAGAGACATGTATGCACATTGTGATATAAACTCTGTTAAGGTTAATAATAAAATAGTAACCAACATTTGTAGGATACCTATTCTATATCAGTAATGTACTAAGTATTTTGTCATTTGATAATAGTCCATCATTTAATCTGTCTTTGGAGTTGCATGTATTCCCGACACTTCACACGTTCCCTGGCACATAATTAAGTGCATAAACAATTCCTGATGATTTCTTAAACAAGAGGAAGTAGAATAAGTAGAGGATATAAGGAAGGTAGGAGGGGAAAAGAAGAGGAGGAGAGGAAATAAGGATAAGGCAAGAAATAAGGAGGAGGAAGAGGGAAGAAAGTAGAGGCAGGGAGAAATTAGGATATTGCATAATCCCAAAGTAATTAATCCTTACCTATATAATTGAGTCTGGCGTGTACTAATCAACTTCAGTGACCTTTACCCTAGAGTTTCCCCAACTGTACTGGTTAATTGCAAAAATCAATACACTAATGACATCCTTTCATGAGCCCATTAGCTCATGGTGTTTTGAATTGTTTGGTCCAGATTGGTACTAATGACAGCACTAAAATCCAGGAGCCAACAATCCTTTTTTTAAAATTTCAAATACCTTCGTGAGTTCAACCGTCTTTCCCTAACAGAATTTCAAAATCCTACAAGGATTTGAAGCTTTGTTCCATAGTCTTGTTAAAGTCAAAGGAGTTGCTCCTGCTGTACTCCCTCCCTCACCTCCAGCAGGAGACCCCAGAAAGAAACAAACACAGGAAATGATTAGCTAACATTTGTGCTCCTGATTTTCATCTAGTTTTCTCAAAAGGAAGACAAAGTGGTCAAATAGAAAATAAATTAAATTGCCTGTTAGTACAAAGAGAATTCTAGACATCCTGTGGCCCAGAGGGGTATATAATTAGAAAATGAATAACACATTTTCCTGAAAACTTATACACCTTTCTGGTTCTAGATGGGGTAAGTCCCCTTAGGACAACTTGATTCATTGACAGAATTGTTCAGATTTCATATTGAAGTCAGAGTCCATTACTTCAAATTGTCTGGTTTCAAATAGTTCCGCCCTCACTTTTTAGCAGTAGCCTACTTTACCTCCAGCAACAGCAGAAAGATTACTTTCTTTCTATTTTTCATCCATGCATACATACATATACACACATGCATGTAGAGAGACATGTTTGTAGTGTGTATATGAATGTAGACACAATATGTATGTATATGTGTATAAGCTACCTGGCAGGGACTTTTTCATTTTTTGTGCATGTATCTTTAGCACCATGTCTGGCCCATACTAGGCATTTAAAGGCATTCAACAAAAGTTTGCTGATGGAATTCTGAGGGATACCTCAAGTAGGAATAACATCAGGGCATTCCAGACAAAGAAAACATCCAAGCAAAAAGAGTATAATATAGTAGACATGCCCACAAAGTCTGAATGCGGTATAAAGAGAATTCCAAATTACCATACCGATCCTCATTATCTGTATGAGTATTGTATATATATATATATATTCCATAAATTTCCTCATTTAAAATGATGAATAATTTAGAATATTAAAAATAAATAATCAAAATGGAGGTAGTTATATTTGCAATACATATACCTTACAGGGTTATTGTAAATATTGAATGAAATATTTTATATAAGATACTTTGTAAGCTTTAAAGCACTCTATAAATGCTAGTTATTTTTATGTAGCACCCTCTAGGGATTACTCTCCCATTTCCCCCTTGCACTAGCTGGTTGGTTTGATGTGTTGACTTTTCATAGGATGTGGCATTTTTGTTGGATGGGGCAAATCTGCTGGATTCCCTGACTCTACTCTTTTATATGTAACTGAAATATTTAGGACCTCCTGCTTTGGGCTCAGCTGGAATGCTACTGTGTTCTTTCAGAAAGGGAAAATATCTTTAGCCTATAATTGACCCTTTCAGGTGTAAATTAAGCATTTGAAACCTTGGAAGGGACTCTAAGGTTTGGAGCAACTCAATTTCATATGGAGAGGCTAGTAGAGACCATGATTTGCATGAACTCTTACTGTTGGAACCCAGCTCTGAACCAGGAATTAGAAAATAGGTATACTATGCCTCTACTACTTCCTGCATAAGAAGTGATGCATCCAAACTTAGAATCCTTAATAAAATGTAGAATGCTCAATTTATACATAAAAGGACCTCACTCATATTTCATTGTCTATGTTTTTGCCCTTTAGTTTTGCTGAAATCTAAAGGAGGTATATACTTACAGTTGTTAAAGGTGGCAAATTAAAACAACTCGGAAGTACTACATCACACCTATCAGATTGCTTAATATGACGAAAAAGGAAAATGATAAATGTTGGGAATTTGGGGACACTAATGCATTGTTGGTAGAATTGTGAAATGATATAGCCATTCTGGAGAACAAGTTGGAACTACACCCAAAGACAATCAAATTGTGCCTATCCTTTGATCCAGCAATATTACTACTAGGCATGTATCCCGAAGAGACCATAGAAAGGGGAAAGGACCCGCATGTACAAAAAATATTTGTAAAATATTTCTTTTTTGCTTGTGCAAAGAACTGAAAATTGTGTAGACGCCAATCAATTGGGAAATGACTGAACAAGTTGTAGTATATGAATGTAATGGAATATTATTGTGTTTTAAGAAATGATGAGCAGGTCTGGAAAGACTTACCTGAATTGATTCTGAGTGAAGTGAGCAGAACCAGGAGAATATTGTACACAGTAATAGTAACATTGGGTGATGATCAGCTGTAATTGACTGCTTTTCTCAGCAATACAATGATCCAAGACAATTTGAAAAACTCATGATGGAAAATGCTGTCCACATCCAGAGAAGGAATTGTTGGAATACAAATGCAGATCAAAGCTTTGCTTTATTTTTGTTTCTTGTTTTTTTTTAATTTTGTATTGCTTTTCCCTTTTGTTCTTTTTCTTCTTTCCCCAAATGACTAATGTGGAGATATGTTTACATGATTGCACATATATAACCTATATAAGATTGCTTGCTGTCTTGGAGAGGAAAAATGGAAGGAAAAGAGAAAAAAACCTGAAAAACAAAATCTTATAAAAATAAATGTTGAAAACTATATTTAAATTTAATTGGACAAATATAAAATGCTATTTACAAAAGAAAAACAAGAGGGTGCTTAGGCGAACCATGTCTTCCTTTCTCATCCAGCAGTACCAGGAGAACATTGTACACAGTAACAGTAACATTGGGTGATGATCAGCTATAATTGACATTGCTTTTTTTCCCTTAATTCCTTCCCTTCACTACTCCACCCCCTTTTAAGCTCTCTTTTGTGTATTATCTTCACCCATTTTACTCTAAGCTCCTTGAGGACATGATGCCTGGTACAGAGTGGGTATTTATTAAATGTTTTTGGACTGAAAAAAAACCACAACTGTTAAAGGTAAGAATGGGGAAAGTTTACAGCATGAAGCTTGTTAAGTAATCCTCTTTTGTTGGACTATACTTGAACAAGAAGAAAATGAGATAAGGCTAGAAAAAAAGTGCTCAAAGATTATGGAATTTTGAATTCCAGGCTACAGAGTTACAACTTTGCTCAATGTATAGCATGGAGTCATGTAAGAGTACTCATGCCTAAATAAAAACATTTTAAAGATTAGACTGGTAGTCTTATGAAAGATGGTTTAGAGGGGGAAGAAAGAAGAGACAAGACTTTTTAGGAGACTAGTTCAGTAGCAAGTGTTTGGTAAGAATGATATTTGCTTGGTGGGTTGCAGCAGGAATAGAAAGGAGAAGATGGATATAAAGACAGAAGAAGGGACTGGGGAAATTTTATTATCATTATTAATATTATTAATTGTCATATAATATATCCATGCTGCATTTTTGCATTTGGAAACACATGAAGAAAAACTGAGGCTTGACTAAAAGAACAGGGAATTATTATAGGAGTAGAGATCATGATGAAATAAGAACACAGGAAATAAGAGAGTTAGAAAAATAGGTCAGAGAACCTACTTTCCATGTCTTCCTGAACTCTAATGCACACCAATGAAGAATCTCAGAAATTATTTTGTCATATTGTCAGAAGAATGATCACTATGACTACTTAAATACCCAAAGATGATGTCAAGGAAGAAGTTAGGTGGGGGAAGAGAATGTGATCTTAGTGATAAAATCATCTAGGATGGTGGGAGAAAGATGAAGATATTTCTGGAGGATGATTAGACCTTTGATGTGTAGTGCTTTATTTTAAGAAGCACTTTCAACAAAACCATACTGTAAAACGTTCTTTTTTGATAAGAGGAAACAGTCTTTGGGAGGTGAAATGAAATGTCTAACTAGGGTCAAACCTGTCTAACTAAGCATAAGTTGAATTGAATTCACATTGTTGAGGAATGCATCTGGCCCTGAGAAAGGCAGCAGTGCTCTCCAGCCAGACTGAGATCATCCTTGGCGACTTTCAGTGAGGCAGATCTCCAATATGGCCATTGTGCCTATTTCATGGATATATCCAACTCAAATGGCTAAATCTCAGATTTATTTGCACCAATCAGGCAACTGAGAGAATAAACCCACTGCCAGGCAAAAGGCTCCACTGTTTAGCTGTTAAGACTCTTGGCTTGGTTTTAGAAATTCAAGGATAAAGAGTTCACTTTGGCTATGTAAATGTTCTGAGGATGCCTGGGATTTTTTTTTTCCTCTTGGAGTTTCTCTTAAATTCATTAAGCTTATAAGCCTTGGTCAAATATAATGAAAATCCCAGGGGGAACTATAAAGTGAAGAGAAAGAAAGGGCGGGGGGAGAGAGAGAGACAGAGAGAGACAGAGAGACAGAGAGAAGGAAAGGAGGAGGAGGGGGAGAAGGAGGAGGACAGAGAGGGAGACAGACATGACAGACTCAATAGGCATTGTGAGTGTATAGTTCATTCTTTTGATTGCTTTCCATGCTTTCCTATCCCTCTTTACAATGTAATGTGACTCGATGAAAATTAAAAAACAAAAAAAAGCACTGCACTCAATATTGGTGATATATGGACAACAATGAAGCAATTCCTGCCCTCAAGGAATTTATATTCTATTGGAAAGTATTAGACATAATTACAAATAAGTATCATAAAGGGCATAATTTTATAGGGACAAGAGAGAAATTCAAAATGCTTTCATAAGCTAGGCAATAAATAATTATCATCATCATCATCATTCCTTCACTATCTTCCTAGAAGTTACCTTCCTTGCCTTATTTCATGTCACTCTCTTTCATGCATTATTCTTTCCAAACACGCTATGCTACCATTGTTTCTCGAACTCTACATTCTACCTCTTTGTATTTTTATCCCATTTGGAATGCCTCCTTCCTCATCTTCACTTTTTTGTGTTTCTTATTTTATAATGTTTTCTCTCATTTCAACTTACCTTTTCTTTATGAATCTGTGCCTGTATTATATCTTGCAGGCAAGTGGTGCCATGGATACAGCACTAAGCCCAGAGTCAGGAAAACCTGAGTTCAAATCCAACCTTAGACACTTACTAGCTGCTCGACCCTGACCAAGTCACTCAGTTCTCCTTACTTCTACTTCTTCATCTGTAAAAGCACCTGTAAAAGGTAATGTCAAATCACTGTACTATTTTTGCTAAGAAAACCCAAAATGGTGTCATGAAAGTCAGACATGAATGGAATGACTAACCAGCAGCAAAGCAAGCCTCTTGTTGGCTCTGTGACCCTGACAAAGCTGCACCCTCTCAAATTCCAAGCAACTCTCTAAGGCTAAGTTGCTGAGAAAGTGTCAACATGCAGTTTTCATTCCTAGTATATAACTCATATTAAACTGCTAAATTGGTAGAGTGTTGGGCCTAGAATCAAGAAGCCTCTTCTTTCTGAGTTCAAATCTGGCCTGAGCCATTTACTAGCTATGTGACCCTGGGGAAGTCACTTAACCTTGTTTGCCTCAGTTTCCTCATCTATAAAATGAGCTAAAGGAAACAGCAAACAACTCCACTGTCTTTCACATGAATACCTCAAATATAGTCACAAAGAGCTGAACACAACTGAGCAACTACAATATTTTATTTCCCCACAGAATATAAGCTCCCTGTGAGGTCAAACTTTCATTTTCACTTTGGATTCTGAAAACAGTGATTTGGACATAGGAGAAACTTGATAAATGCTGGTTTAATAAGTTCAGAGGAAAAGAGGAAGAACCTTTAACATATTTTTCAGGTTTGTTTCCTTCAGAGGCTTTTATCTCATAGAATCAAGGAAATGTTCTATACAATGATGTGTCTTGAATACTCTGTCTCTAACTGTCGGAGAGCATAAGGGAACCTAGAGAAGTGAGAGTATTTTCCACAACCTCTCCAGCATTTGTCATTTTCCTTTTGTATTTCCACCTGTACCAATTTGATAGGTGTAAGGGTATAGGGCAACAGATGGCAGAGGAATTGGAAACCTGATTAGAAATATTAATAAATTAATAGTAAAGGAAAACTTCTATCCCCCTCAGCTTAACTGTCACAGTAATCTAGACTAGATTGAAAAATGTAGCCTGAGGACGTTTTGCATTTCTGGTTTATGGAAGCAAAGAGAAATATCTCCTTCACTTTCAATGTCATTATGGCAAAAGGTACTTGAAGTATATGTAATTTTCTCTCTGGTGTTTAACTTTTATTTTTCTTTTTAAGTCAGTGACTTGAATAAAGGCATAGATGATATGTTAACAAGACTTACAGATGAAACAGACAGAAAAAGGAACAACTTATATACTGGAAGAGAGAATCAGGATCTAAACAGATCTTGAGAGATGGGAGCTGCAGCCTGAATCTAATATTATGAATTTCAACAGGTACAAGTGAAAATTTTGCACTTGAGTAAAAAATAAAATAAAATAAAATATAGACTTCAGAAGTGTAAGAGAAAAAGGCATGGGAAAGAGTATACTATTTCTAAAAAAAATGGTGGTCTCTAAACACAGTATTATTCACCTGTGTTATATAGCATTCAAGAAACCTAAGTCAAATGGCCTAGGTTAAGAGGGGATTATCTTACAGGAACAGAGGCATTATGGTCCCAATGTGTTCTGCCTTTATCATACCTCATTTCAAATATCATACTGCATTTTTAGGTTTCTCATAGGACACTGATAAACTTCAGCATTAAGAGGAGGGCATTCAGAATTGGTTTAAAGCCATTGTGTCTGTACCCTATTGAAATCCATTGAAGGAATTTGGAGAATGAGTGGACTCATTAGGAGGAGAATGTTTATTTTGGAGATGAGTGAACTCATGGAGATGAGGAGAGATGATAACTGTGTACTTTGAAGAGCTATCACATCAAGGAAGCACCAGGCTTGTTCCACAGAAAGTAGTACTAGTAATAATAGATATAAGTTTAGAGAAGCAAATTCAGGTGCAACATCAGGAAAGAAAAACAGCTTCCTAATTATTAGAACTGTCTATAAATAAAATTTGCTGCATCTGGAAGTGATGGGTTAAAACAGAATCTGGTTTACCGCGTCTTATATGTTACAATGGGAGTTCATTTTATGTACCTTTAGAACTAGATGGCTACTTAGGATCTTCCCACCTATCAAATTCTGTCATTAAACAGTTTTTATTACGTGTATGACACTGGGAAAGTAACCCAATATTCTTGAGACTATGGAATGAGGTGGTTGGATTGGGTAGCCTCTGAGGTCCCCTCCAGGGTAGATTTATGTGTCTATTATC
>JAQQSW010003750.1:0-14616 GCA_028646575.1 Pseudocheirus occidentalis | reverse complement strand
ACCTCTTACCAGATATTTTTGAAAAGAGAAATGTTAAACAAATATCTCCAATTACACATTTATAGGAATCTTAAACTTTGATTTATGGTTGGGATTCCATAAGTTGGCATTTTCCTTTAGCAATTAGATTCTTTCATACCACCAACAAACAACAAGCATAATATTTTGTGGTCCCTATCTATTTCAGTCTGTTGCTTAACAGGAAAGATATAGTCTACTATACACCATCATTTGTAAACTGTTCATATTTTCTTTATGTTAGCATTTTTTAAAATTTATTTCTAAGTTATGGAATAACACAAGTATTTCCATAACACAGTACAATAATAAAATTATTACACATGGAATTGCAAATCTATGCAGAACTTCATATTCCTTTCTAAATACACAACACAAATTATCATGTAAATTTCTCTTTCCCTTTTTCCCCTTTTTTTCCCTCATTCCCTCCATCTCTAGAGATAGGCACCGCATTTCCCATGTAAAATTATTCTATACATGCTTCTATTCATCAGTTCTTTGTCAGGATGGAGATAATGTCTCTCATATTATATCCTTTATATCTAATTTGGGGATTTATAATAGAAAAATTGACTTCCTTGCTCAAAGTTGTTCTTAAAATAATATTGCTATCATTGTATACAGTGTTCTCTTGGTTCTGCTTATTTCACTCTTCATTAGTTTGCACAAGTATTTTCATGTTTTTCTAAGATCATTGAGGTCAACATTTCTTACAGCACAGTAGTATTCCAGCATAATCATATACAACAACTTCTTCAGCTGTTCCCCAATTGATAGGTATTTATGAAATTTCCAGTTCTTTTCTATCACAAAGAGAGCTGCTATAAACATTTTAGAACATATACATTCTTTTCATCTTTCCCTAATCATCGTTGGAAAGATACCCAGTAGTGGTATTGCTCGTAACATCTTACACCATTAACAAGATAAGGTCAACAGGGATACATGACCTATTTTCTTCTAAGAAACTCATGGAGGATTATTTTGCTTTAGGATTAATTATGGCGATTAAAAGTTTATATGGATCATAAAGTAGGTATATTAGAGGATTGTTGCTGTTCTCTCATATACTTTTCAATATTAATATTTCTGTTCTTTTTTTCTTTTCCCATACCTTTTTGTTCCTGTTGTTATGGCTGTTGTGTTTGGAGAAAGAGTAGGATTTTAAAAAATTCGACTGGTAGATGGAATGACAGAAAGAAGGTGGAATTGCTTGGCTCCTATTCATTATTCACAGTATAGGAAAATGTTCTATGGATTGAAAGGAGTTGATCGGGGTAAGTTAGGGCATAGGAAAGAAGCTGCTTGATGAAGGTCAATTACATGATCTAGAAGAATTACATCTTTGGATCCTGAAATAAATGATGCATGTGATTGATTGCTGAGTCACCATCAGTGGAGGAGAGGCAATGTACTATTGAAGAAGAGAAAATTTATACACCACCCCTTTTTAAAGAGAAAAGAATATAGTGCACAAACTAATTGCTAATGAACTTGTCTTTGATTCCTGGCAAAATCATACAATGTATTATTAAAGGAAAGGTGAGTGAGTATTTATAAAGCGAAGCAGTTATCACAAAGAGCCAGTCTAACTTCATCAAGAACAGGTCATGCCAGACTGACCTCATTTTCTTTTTGACAGAGTTTCTAGACTGATGGAACAGGACTATGATATATATATATATATATAGCCTCCCTAGATTTTTATCTAAGTGTTTGAAAAAGTCTCTTATGCTATTCTTGTGGGCAAGAATGAGAGATACTAGCTACATGATTACATAGTTAGGTGGATTTGAAACTAGTTCATTTGTTGTAACTAAAGAATCTGCTTAGAAAGATACCTGTAGTGGAATACCCAAAAGACCTCTCCTTTGCCTTGTGTTGTGTAAGACGTACATATGTATACATAAGACATATAAATTTGAACATGTATATATATTCAAATATATACACATATGTGCATGTATACATGTGCATGTGTGTATAAAACTTAAACAATGGCATAAGTGCATTCTTATCAAATTTTCAGAAGTCCTAAAGATGAAGATAGCTAATATATTGGATTGATTAAGAAGTCAAAATTATCTCAATAGGCTAGAATTTGGAGCTGAATCCAATTAGACAAATGACTGTTAAAGGCTTATACCCATGCTCAAAGGATCCACTTCATAAGCATACCATAGGAGGAGATATAGTTAGACACTAATTTTTTTCTGAGGAAATGGTGATATATTTGAGTGAAATGCAAACTCAACATGAATTAGTGGTGAGACAACAGTTAGATAAACAAACCCTATATTTGTTTGGTTTTATTGAGGAGGACATAGCTAACCAGAAATGTGGATGCAAAGAAAGGACCCTGAAATCTTAGAATGTGATGTATGGTTCAAGAAAGTGGGGATGTTTTGCCTGGGGGCTATATGATGGCAGTATTCAAGTGTTTGAAGGATAGAAAATTGATTAAACACATTCTAATTGACCATAGACAACAAAACTAGGAACAATAGAAGAAAATATGAAGAAATAAGTTTAGGCAAGTGAAAGGGAAGATGATAAGTATATGAATCCTACTATGTATTAAGGATGATGTTGAGCACTTTAAAAATATTATCTCTAAGTTCAACGTAAGGAAACTCTAACAATTAGATCTGTTCAAAAGTGGGGTGTGCTTCCTCAGAAAGCACTCATTTCTCCTTTATTATGTATTTTCAAGCAAAGGACACATGTCCATGCAGGGATTCTTGTTCAGGTTTGGTTGGTTTGCTATGTGTCATCACTGAAGTCCCTTCTATCCCCATGATTCTGTGACTTTTTTTGGAGGAGGGAGGAAGACAGGGCAATTGGGGTTAAGTGACTTGCCCAAGGTCACATGGCTAGGAAGTGTTAAATGTCTGAGAACAAATTTGAACTCAGGTCCTCCTGAATCCAGGGCCAGTGCTCTATTCACTGTGCCACCTAGCTGTCCAATTGTGTGATTTTTAAAAAAAAATAAGTGTAATTATAACCAAATGTTGATAACCATGAAGCCATTTGGTTGTGTTAAGACCTCACTTCCCTGTTTTTATTACAGAATATTTAAATGTTTTGGAAGCATGTTATACGTTTGTTGCCATGATTATCATCTTCTTCTCAATTACTTTCTTCTCTATATTTCTGATAAATGAAAAGCATTTATTAAACATTTACTATGTACAAAATACTGTGCTAAGCACCTTGGATACAAATAGAAAAAGAAGAGGCACTTTGTATCCTCAAGGGGATATTCTAATGGGAAAGATGGCACAAATAAGAAGTTTCACCTGCAAATCTCATAGAAAATTGTGCAGTCCTGAGTGTACAGTGGCAGATCAGATACTGATACATATTGGGGATCATTTCCACTGATGAAAACATATTCACCATTTCTGATGTTTAACCATTTGACAGTGTTAAGGACTTTGCCATGCAGATCCTTCTCTTTCAGGTCTTCAGTAACTATGTCTACTGAAAAGGCAGGGATTTCAGCCCCTGTAGAAGCAGTTGCTAGGCCACATCCCTATTGAGGTTCCTTACTTTGATGATGTGGAATCAGGACTCAAAGCAAGGTTGGGAACTAGAGAGGTAAATTTGCTATTCCTGGGATCTTAGACTCAAGATGCTGGGTCTACATTAAAGGAAAGGAAATGGTGATCAATATTATGATGCTGGTTCTACACTGGATAAATTGTCAGAGAACATGAACAGGTAGTTTTCAGAAGAAAAAATCAAAGATATCCATTGGAAAAAAACGTGGAAAAATATTCTAAACCACTAATATTTAGGAAAACAGAAATAAAATTACATTTGAGGTACTACATCATAGCTATCAAATTGGATAATTATATAGAAAAAATAACAAGTGCCGGATGGTAAATGTAGAAAAAAAATAGTTGTACTAATTCACTGTTGATGCAGCTCTAAACTTGTCCAAACATTCTGAAAAGCAATTCAGAACTGTGCTTAAAGGACTATCTACCTGTTTCATATCCTTTGGCCCAGTAATACAACTACTAGGTCTCTATTCCAAAAGGATGTATAATGTGCAAAATTATTTATAAAAGCTTTCTTTGTGGTGGCAAAAAATCAGAAATTGAGGGGATGCCCATCAATGGGGATCTGTTGAACAATTTGTGGTATATGATTGTGATAGAATACTAATGTTTTGTAAGAAATGATGAAGTATTTGATTTCAGAAAAACCTGGGGTTCCCCCATTATGTGAGCTAATGCAAAGTGAAGCAAGATTCAAGAGAACATTGTACACAGTAATAGAAATGCTATAACAAGAATCAACTGTGAAAGACCTGATAACCTTGATCATTACAATGATCTATGACAATTCCAGAGGACTCATGATGAAAATGCTACCAATCTCCAGAGAGGGAACTGATGAACTCTGAGTACAGATTGAAGCATGTTTTCTTTCACTTTCTTTTTCTCACTTTTTGTTTCTTTGTTTTGTAAAATGACTAATGAAGAAATGCTTTGCATGATGTCATATGTATAAAGAATATCATATTTCTTGCCTTCTACATAAGTAGGGTAGAGCCAGGAGGTAATTCAGAATACAAAATAATTTTTAATTAAATTTTTAAAGTTGTAGTGGTGGTTTTACTTACTCACCATATTTTGCTACCTCTTTCTCCTTCAGGGTGGCTTGCTGCTTCCACTAGCTGGATTTCCCTCCCATCCAGGTAGAAGTTTGTTGGCACTTCATGAGGATGGTTGGTCCCTCTGCACAGGGGTTCCTTCCCTTGTTGATAGCTATGGGGAGAAGGGGAGTTGGTTTGATGCAAAGCCAATGATCTGAGGGATACTGATATTCTATGATTTGGGGGCTGAATTTCCCATTGCTAGCATTTGGTCAGTAGTTGGTGTTGTTGTGGTTGTGTTTTGTTCTTCATTCTCAAAGAGGACCATGACATCAAGATGTTGATGCCATGACCAACAAATTAATTTGAACGAGGGAGGGCTATATACAAAGTCAACCAGCCTCACTTTCTCCTCTAGTGCCATCTGGGTCCAATGTCCAGATATAAATAAGGGGAAAGAGGGAAGGGGAGAAGAGAGAAGAGCAGGAGCTGTGTTGCCCAACTATAGCTGATGATTTGGGTTCCCAGTGGGACAATTCCTCCTATTCATAGGCTACAACAAAACAATCTATGGGTGTTGGTGGTATCAAGGCAGTTGAATCCTCTTCACCACAAAGAAACTTATCCAATTCCTAAATAATGTGCCTTTAAAAACTACTTTCTAGAAACAATCCTTACTTTCTACAATGATGTAGAATTCTCTCTGGGCACTTTTCTTCTATCTCTCTCATGTAACTGGTTACTCTTCTCTCATTTCCTCAATTTATGGTCTAAATCTTTCTTAAGCTGATCAGAAAACATTCTAGGAATAGTATTAGTCATTCCTGACCACTTCTATCTTCTATTGATTTCTTAAGCTGTGGTTCAGAAAGCTAAACCCTGTTTCATCTTCCTTTTCTTAGATAACTTCCATAGCCTCTTTACTTTTCTAAAAATGTAACCTTCTCTTGAAACAGTGACAGAAATATCAGTTGTGACAAAAGCACCAATCCAACTCCATTCACCTTCTGCCCTGGTCCTTGGGAGAAGGCAGTATAACAACCAGTTATACTGCCATGGATATATGCATTAGGACAGACCGTTTCTTTTTTTTGTCACGTCAGGTTTAGATACAGCTGTCTTCGAAACTGATTACCACAACATTATTCCTCTCTATTATTCTTGAGATCAGAATCAAATTTCCTTAAACTGTGGATCTTATTTACAGTTCCACATTATGCAGGATATTGGTTCTTTCTAGAAAGTGCTAGAACCCTTGTCTTCTCAGCTTTACTCTCTTGATAAGTCTCACAGTTATTTTGTGGGTTCACTGGTTTAGTATTTCCCTCTATAACTAGAAACTGGTTTGGATTATGCTTTGCCTCCTTAGACACATTTTCTTCTTAGCTTTTTCTTGGGCCATTTCTTATATTTCATTTCTCTATTGTTTTGCTTTCTCCTATACTAGGGTGACCATTTGCATCTATGCATATATGTTGATGAGCAAAGCAGAAATGTAGTAGCTCAAAAGAAATGTGAAATGCCCAAATTTTAAGACATCTCCATTCCAAATGTTTACATGGATGATTTGTGCCCAAACTGTGGTAATTCTTGCAAACTTGTATTGATTTATTCACCTGCAGTTAAACATCCTGTACCTTGATCCCATATAGTGATGTTATTTTAATCCTCTTTGAAAATGAAGGATAACAACCAATTGCCAATACATGAAATAAAACTATAATATGAGCTTTAACTGTCAATAGAACTGTTTACTTGCCTTCTAACTTTCCTGATTCTAATATCATTGGCACACTAACATAATGGGCAAACCACTTATGCACCATGCATTGCTGGGCATGGACTTTTGTTGCCTTTAGCCTATAAGCACAAGCATGTGCATACATATACAGTACATTTTCTATATACATACATACACACATACATACATAATACATATACTGTGCATGTATAATGAATATATACACGTGTATATAGAGATGTACTTATATTGCATAAGGCAGCTTTTATAGGTATATTTCTACAAATACATCTAAATAACTGATATTTTGATAAGTCTTCTCAATTTGGGGTACCTTGGCAGACAGATAGTATGTTGGATAGAGCACTAGATGCAGAGTCTAGGTGACCAGAATTAAAAACTAACTAGCTACATGATTCTGGGCAAGTCACTTAACCTCTGTCTGCCTCAGTTTCCTCAACTATAAAATGAGGACAATAATCGCACCTACTTAATGTGAGGATCAAATGAAAAAATTAATTTGTAAAAAGCTTACTTAGCACAGTCCCTGGACTATAGTAAGCATCTAGTAAATGCTTATTCTATCCCCCTGTTCCTCATCTCCTGATTTTATTTTTTTCATTCCGTTTCAATGCAAATTCATTCATTTGCCATTTGTTGTACTATTATAGGTTACATATTGAATAGCATTTAGGATACAGGGAAGAACTGGGTATAAATTCTGCCTCAGATGCTTAGCTATATGATAATTGGGAAATCATTTACCTGTTCTTTGCCTTGGTTTTCTCATCTGTAAAATGGGGGCAATGAGATTCTCTGATTACCAAATGAGATGATTTTTTCAAGTTTTTTGTAAGCTTTAAATCGCTATATGATGCTATTAATAATAATAATCATTCTTGATATTGTTGTAATTGTTGCCGTTGTTGTTCTAAAATCCCTCTTCATTTCCCATCCATTGCTCCCTTCCATATCTTTCAAAGTTGCCTGTATACGTCTTGGTTGATACAAATTCAGTGAAGAGTTTGTAACTGCAATGGCCATGAGAGAGTTTCTCATCCAAAACTCTCTCTGCCAAATGGTGATGAGGAAGCTTGGGGAAATTAAATGATTTGGCAAGGTCACAAATAATCAGTGGAAGAATAGAATTAAAAGCCATAGTTCCCAACTCCAGTTTCAGTAAGCTTCTTAACACTTCATACTACTTCTAATCTGACCCACTTTCTAGTTTTCATTAACCATGAATTACCTCATATCATCTTTTCCATTCCTGCCTTAAATTGTTCTTAAAATCTGATATTTAGCTTTCACATTTAACTTTTCACTGGTTTATGCATCATCTTTCCAACTAGACTGTAAACTCCTTGAGGGAATAGACAATGGCAGTTATATCTTTGTGTATTCCATGAAGAATAATACATGGTAGGTGTTTTGCAAACATTTTCCAGAATGATAAATTGCAAAATTTGATCATTTATATTTGACTGGGAGAGCTTCTTAGTCTGCTCTGGTAGCTGGCATTTGATATATTTTTAAATGGAGTCCACAGTTAATAGTGTCTGAGAAATTGGATATGCTTTTAAACTTCCCAGGTTTCTTGTTAGAAAACTCAAGGGACTTTAAGTATTGACTTTTCTTAATCTGTTAGCTCATTTGACCCACACTCATATCTACAACTGCGTCATGAGGTGAAAAGGGGCTCCACAAATCTTTGGATTTGTTTAGAATAACCCTCTTTTTCTTCTCAAAAGTATTCAGGGAGCATTCAACTGACAGATTTAGAGGGAAAAATGGTGTTCTTGACCCTGCTCTGTGTTGTCTCATAACCACATATTGGACCATGGAACACAAGAATGGAAGGTGGGAAAAGGAAAGATGGAGGTGATAACAGCAACACCAACAACAATCAGCCTTCTTTTCATTCCCAGGAGCTATCTCTTGTGAGTCTTAATACTATTTTTTTCCAATGCACCGTAGCGTTCAATACCTAATAAGAGAATAAAGAAATTTGAAATTATTAATGGCAAGAACAACTAGATCAGTGGTGTGAAACTGAAATAGAAACTAGGACTATTAAAATATACATAAGAATCCTTTTAGGATTGGTTTGACTTGGAAAATAACTAAATGAGGTGTTTTTATTATATTTTTATTTCATTAAGTGTTTCCCAATTATGTTTTTGATATGAAAATCAGGATACATTCAGAAGCATCAGCCTTCATATCTGATACCTCTCTGATCTAAATCATGGTCATATGAACAGAAATTTAATTTGTACTCTCAAAAAATATCATCACATTATGTATAGTTCTGGAATCCTTTCAGTTAGAAGTGTTCACATTTTAGAGTTCTATCTGTCTACATCCATGCCAAACATCAAGACGAAGAGTGAAAAATTCAATCATCTGGATGTTTTCAAATATTCAGATGTTTGGCATCATGTAAAACAAACATTCTGGTGCTCAGTTGAATAAATTTTTCACTTTTTCTCCAAATTTAAAGAAAAAAGGGGCTACAGTATCCCTGTGACAGATCCTAGGATGCTTTATAATTAATGACCTTGTATGAACTGAAGTATCTATTTTTTTAAAAAACCTGAAGATGTGGATCTCTACCTCCCATCTTCACTTTAAAAAAGAAAAAGAAAAGAGAAGAGGAACACATTTCTCTGTACCGTATCTATTGTACTAGACTATCCTGCTCTCAAGGCAAGTGAGAATGCTTTCCTTTCACTATTGCTAGCCTTTTATTAGTACAAACGTGGCATCCCAGAGATGTTATGTTGATAAATGCAAGAGGAATGCATCTGGACATGGAGAGATAAGGGCGCAGCGTGGGTATGAATTCTAAGTCATGGCAATACTCAAGTCATTCTCCTCTGAATTCTGAATGATTGAATGGCTTCAGTCATTCTGGAAATGACAAAGTTGAGAAGTTATTACTCTTTTGGAATAATTCTACATTTGTCCTTCTCAGTGTTACATTTGCTGATTTTCTTTTAAAAACCTATGATTTGTTAACTGACATACAATTAGAAGCACTAGTTGGTAAGATTAGGTACTGATTGAATTGATATGCGATACAGGGATCAAAAGCATGTGAGTCTGATATTATTCATACCATGAACTCATTTCTAGTTCCTTAGTTACCTCCTTCTGAAACTGTAGTTGGCCTAAAGATTGCTATTTAGCCTGTGGTGTCACTAAGACATTGTCTCAGGGAAGGGATTCCTTCAGGTTCACAATTTAGCAAATCATGTAATGTCCCCTGGAGCTAACAAAAAGAAGGGCACAAGCTGATTACAGCATATTCAGTCCATGATAAAAACAGGCTGCTTAGTTCTCAGTTATCAGTGCTGGGGTTGGCCCACCATTATTCAGGCCATCTTTTCCTTTTCCTCTGACTTTCCTCTTTTTGGGGGGATGGGGAGGGGAAAAAGAGGGACAGAGAGATGACATGTAAATGTTCAAAATAGACTTTCCTCACTGTACATGATTTAAGACTTATTTGCTTTACTTTGAGCAAGAAAAAAGTTCAAATCCTTTACTAATTGCAAAATACAGACAAAACAGGATTTTTTTTTCCTTTCCAAGGTTCCCTCTTCTTTTCTGGATGTTTTAAAAGAAAATAAAGTGTAAAAGCAAGGAAGAGAAAATTAACTTTGTAAAATGAAATTGCAACATGATTCCCCCACCAAAAAAATTTACAGTGACATTTTATAGCCTATGACTATGGAATTCACCATCAAATAAACTTTGAAATAACATTACAATGAATTTTATGGATCTGAGGAAAGGAAATGCTACAATAGGGAAACACCAAAAGCCAGAAATATTGCACATTTATGTTCTTGTCTGTTCGTTTTAATTTTGCTTTCAAATGAAAGTTAATATAACAATGAGTACAGATTGATACTTCCCTACACCCCCCTATAATGGGTGTCCTTGCAAAATCTTCTCCTGTTGGTTGGCAGATATTCTGAAGCAGTGAGGTCCATGTCTGACCACCTGAAGCTGATTGTTCAACTAACTGTTATCCTGACTATACAGTGACAGAGAGGGAAAATAAAGCATATTGACATTCAGGAAAAAATGCAGACCTATAGGTTTGTGGGTGGGTAGAGATAAAATTGGGTAATGAAATGGGATGAGGTGATTCAGGGAAGGTGAGAAGCATAATATAATTAGCATATCAATGCCCTACCTGCCACCAACTATCCCCAGGACTCAATTTCATATCTGTGCTCATGGTTTTATGTAGAACTATCACTTCACAGTCTGGGAATCTTTGGTGATATAGCTTTCCCCTATCTCTCTTCTCTGTACTAGACCCCTTAAAACAGAACATTCCCCCTTTTACTAACATTTTTTTTACAGCCACCCACTTCCCATGACTGAGAATTGGACTCACTTGGATTTAATTATGGCCCTTTTCACTAGCATGGCCTAAGGCTTGCTTTTCACTAGACTTTCTATGCCTTTGAACAACTAGCTTCTGTGGTTGACTTTCATCATCAGCAAATTTAGATAATAGCACTTCCTTACCTCAAAAAAACGAAGTAATAGATAACTAATGTTTATAGGGTTTTTAGAGACTGAGGCATGAAAGTTATGATTTATAACATTTCTTACAGAATTTTATAATAAAGGCATTTAAAATATACATATGTGTGTATGTGTATATATGTATGTGTTCATGTGTATATGTATATACATGTGCATAAACTTATATATTTTATATATGTAAAATTGTACCTTCCAAACATGCTGATACTGGTTTTCCTATTTTAAAAAATGTAGTGGCTATCTAAGAAAACACAGAAAGCAGGAAGACTAAAGTTTCCAGGAAATATCTGCGCACCATTTTCAGAAATTCATTCTTGAATAACTTATTTCTCTATAACCAGGTATAAAAAGACTAGAAGGAGATGAACTAGGGAACTCTATGGGTCTGTTCAACCCAAAGCAACTTTATAATTATTTACAGTTTTTCTGAAACTTCAGAAAATAAGAACAGTTTAAAGCATATTCTTAAAGCAATATTTTCCTTTCTTTTCTGGTCATGCAAAGATGGATGATCTTTGCTCAGTAAGATGTTTTTGTGGATTCCTAGCCCATATACTGAAAACTCATGTCTTAAAAGGGGCAGCTAGGAGAGTAAGTTCACTGTATCAATCAAATTTCTGTTAAGCCAGTGACCACAGAGGGTGAACATTTACAACCACAATGTCTTGAGCTTGTCCATATGCTCTACAGGGAGAAGAGAAAAAATGAACGATTTGAGTAAGGCAACTGGTTTCAATCACCAATGGTACTTAGCTGCATGCATGTTTTATTCTGCTTCTTTCATCCTTAATCTCATCTGTCTTCATTTATTTGCTCACGACTTTGACTAATATTTTCTTAGTACCCCCTCCATTTAAGGCATTGTGCTATGCTGTGAAATGGTATTTTTTCTGAGTTGAACATATTTCAAAGTCCTTCACATAGATGACCAGATACATAGCTACAAAATAGGATCCAGTCTCCACAAGAAAGCATCTCTGTACAAATACACACTGGCTTTTGCTTTGTTTATTTGTTTGTCTTGTATTCTAGTCCACTTACCATGATTTCATTTTCTAAGTAAGTGTTGAAGTTAGCTCTCATTCACAGAAGCTTATCACTAGAAAGGATAACAAAGATCATATGACCTCATGCTAGAGTAAAGTGAAATGATGTCCAAAGAGATTGAGACCCAACTCAGAGCTAATTTGTCTTAGGCCCTAGTTACTGTTAGAAAGATTTTGCATTATGTTTGAAAGTCATTGTCACTGGAGGGGACTCAAGATGGTAGCTTGAAAGCAGGAGAATTTCTTGGCTCCCCCCCATAACTACCTCAACTTCCTGTAAAATATGACTCTAAACAAATTCCAGAACCCACAAAATTACAGAGTAACAAAGCTCCCACTGAAGGCATCCCGGGAGGCTGACCAGAAGGGGATCATTGCAGCATGCTGGGAGCCCAGACTAGCATCTTATGAACAGACAACTGGAGACCTAGGGAGGCCAGAATAAGCCAGGGTGGCTGGAGCTTTCAGGAGAGTGGATCACTGGAAGTTGTGATGGTTTTCAGGATTATCAATCCATAAGAAACAAGGAATGAGTGAAAGGTCAGTGAAACTTGGATAAATTTGGGGGAGAGAGTCCAGCCATCTGCCTCCAGAGGCCCTGCAGCAACATGTGGCTGATTCAGAGCTCCCAGCCTACAGATTGCATGGGGGCCAAGTGGTTATTCAGAGGCTAAGTTCCCTTGCCTTAACTGGCCTGAATCAGGATCAAGATCTTGGCTGGTGGTCCTGAGGTGTGTGATCAGTGAGCCAAAGTTTGTTGGGGATGTAGAGCCAGTGGCCTCCTAACAGTCCCAGCAGCTGTGAAAACCCCAGCAATTTCAAACAAAGCTCTCCCCTCTGGAAGTAGAGTTCTACTGAGCCCAAAAGTTTAGTAATTGATGGGCAGCATGAGCAGGAAAAGGAAGCAAAGTAAGGCAAGAAATCCAATTTTAGATTCCTTTTGGGGGGACAAAAAGAATCAAAGCATGGAATGGGAGGAAGACAACACAGTCAGAACTCCTGCACCTAAAGCTTCCAAGAAAAATGTAGACTGGTTACAAGACATAGAGCAGCTTAAACCAAGAATTCTGAAAAGCAAAAAAAGATAAGTGGAGGAAAAATTGGGAAGAGAAATGAGAATTCTGAAATCATGGAAAGAGAGTCAACAACCTGACTGAAGAAAATAACACCTTAAAAAATGGATTAACTCAAATGGCAAAAGAGGCCCAAAAAGCAAATGAGAAGAAGCATGCCTTAAAAAGTTAAATGTGCCATATGGAAAAAGAATCTCAAAAGCTTTATGAAGAGAATAATTCCTTCAGAATGAGAGTGGAGCAAATGGAAGCAAATGACTTTATGAGAAATAAAGATATCATTAAACAGATACAAAAAATGAAAAAATAGAAGGCAATGTGAAATATCTTCTTGAAAAAAACCACTGATGTGGAAAACAGATCCAGGAGAGACAATTTTAAAATTATTGGACTACCTGAAAGTCATGATCAAAAAAAAGAACTTAGAAAGCATTCTTCAAGAAATTCCCAAGGAAAATTGCCCTGATATTTTAGAACCAGAGGGCAAAATAGAACTTGAAAGAATTCACCCATCCATCACCTCTTGAAAAAGATCCCAAAAAGGAAACTCCTAGGAATGTTATAGCCAATTTCCAGAGTTCCCAGATCAAGGAGCAAATATTACAAGCTGCCAAGAAAAAACAATTTGAATACTGTGGAAACACAATTGAGATAACCAAAGATCTAGCAGCTTCTACATTAAGGGATCAAAGGGCCTGGAATATGATATTCCAGATATCAAGGGAACTAGGATTAAAACCTAGAATCACCTACGCAGCAAAATTGAGCATAATGTTCCAGGAGAAAATATGGTCATTCAGTGAGGTGGAGGACTTTCAAGCATTCTTGATGAAAAAACCAAGTGAGAGAAGCAGAGGAAAAATTGGAAAGATAAATGAGTGTGATGCAAGAAAATCATGACAAATAAGTCAACAGTTTGCTAAAGGAGACCCCCAAAAATACTGAAGAAAATAATACCTTATAAAGTAGACTAATCCAAATGACAAAAGAGGTCCAAAAAGCCAATGAGGAGAAGAATGCCTCAAAAAGCTAAATTGGCCAGATGGTAAAGGGATTTCAAAAAGTCATTAAAGAGAATAATTCCTCCAAAATTACATTGGAGCAAATGAAAGCTAATGTCAAGGAAGAACTCTGCTTCCAGGGTTGGGGGACTGTGGGGTGGGGGTGGAGTGGGTGTACTATACCAGATTTCAGGGGTTTTCCATAAATCACCTAATCTCCCACCATCTGTGGATTAGGAGCTCCAGAAGCATCAGTCAGCTGCTGTTACTGCTGCTACCTCCACTACCTCTGGGCTGGGGCCAGACCACATTCCTCTCTCACGCAGGTCCCACTGAGTTTTCTCACTGACTTTCTATGCTGTCTTTGGTGTCTGTGGATTGGAAGTGGATTAATGTAGAAGCTATCCCTTAGAGTAGATAAAACTTTTGCCTTGAAGTTAGGAAGGCTTGCCTCAAATCTCACCTCACATACCTATTAGGCATATAGTGCTTGGCTAGTCATTTAAATTACCCTTATTCAATTTACCAATTTATAAAATAGAGAGGATTATAATACCTG
>JAQQSW010003749.1:0-14617 GCA_028646575.1 Pseudocheirus occidentalis | reverse complement strand
CACACACACACACACACACACACACACACACAATCATTAGATGTGAAATTCCTGCACTATCTATGCTTCTAGCTTGTCTTTTCTAGGAGACTGTCAGCCTTGGTTTGGATGGATTAGTCTGAATATCACACAGACCATTGACTTTGTATTCTCAGTGTTTAACAATGTTTGGCACGTAGCAAGTGCTTCTTGACTGAACAACTGATTACAGGATGAGTGGCTCCAACAGGCTGCCTTGGAACTGAGTTTTCCTGTTTTCCTGAAAGACTCTAGAGACATTCAGTTCATCCTTTTATATACTGCAATTTACCCATTTGGTGACCCAGTTCACCCAACACTTGTAGCAAATTCTTATGAAGACAACCATCATCAGTCACCTGAGTGAACTTCCAGTGCAAAGCCGTAGCCAATTAAGCAGGCTTTGGAAGGACAGGTGCTTGGGTAGGAAATGCCTGGGTAGAATTCCCCATTAGCTCAATTGAATATTGGAATGTTACAAGTATTTAGCGCACAATAGAATGTAGTGACAAATGGTGACAGTTAATTTTCCAACCCTATATAGAAGTATCTTGGCTCTGCATCACACTTGGGGCCTATTATTCTTATCCCTGGAGCTACCCAAGTGTAATTCTTTGGCACTTGTTAATGTCACAGAATCACAGATTTTTAGAGCAGGAAGGACCTTTATTGTCCATCTACTCCAACTCAAAATCTGGGGCTCAGTTTTAGGTTTCCAGTTTCTCTCAGAGATTCTGCGCTATGCTGGTCTCACATCTCCACCTAAATTGGAATCCCCGTAACTGCATTCTTTTTTCATTTCCAACACTTACCAGCAGTTTTGGTGAAATGAGGTAAATCCAATCAATACTTGTTGATTCAATGGATTCCTATTTGAAAGCAGCTCTTTAACCCCTTGAATAATATACAGAGTGAGGATGATTAGAACAAAAAGAGTTTGCAATAGTTGGACTCAGTTCTTCATAGAAAACCCTACCAATTCAATCAGTGCATCTGGACACCCCAAACCCCCAGTGACCGTTTCCACTGACCATATGCAGCAGGTTCTTTGGAGGGGCAGATACTATAGATTCCTTATTTCTAATTCTCTAGAACACAGTACCAACCCAGAATCAAGGAAGATGACACTTGCTCCTTGAAGACTCTCAATTTTTATTGATTTTGGCTAAGTGGTTCACCTAGCACCAAAACCCCAATTGTTATAACTCCTTCAAAACCTTCTGCCAACTCATATTGCCATGTACAGAAAAATATCTGCTTGAATTCTTCATTCATTCATTACCTTCCTTTTCTTATCTTACCCTTAACTATATTCAACTGTTATCATGGAAGAATTGCCTTCTGTCCCCCAAAAACACTTTTAAGATTTTTATCAATTGTCCAGCTAATTTGATCTTCTGTTCTTTGAAAGGAGAATAAACCTAACTCACTCAGCCAGCTCTCCCACATGAGTCTAAAGCACCTACTATTCTCTCTCTAATTAATCAAAATCTATGATAATCTCTACCATCATCATGCCTCCCCACCATGACTGTAAATGCAAATACAAAACACTGTTTACAGAAATTATGACATATCTAAAAAATTGGAGAATTATTAATTATTTGAGTGTATGCCAAGTCAACATAATAGCAGCTGCACTACTACCTAAGTTCATTTACTTATTTGGTGTCATACCAGACGACCAGAGAATTGCTTTATAGAACTAGAAAAAAAATAATGACATTCATATGGAGGCACAAGAGGTGAGGAATCTCACAGGAAATAATGGGGAGAAATGTGGGAATGAACAAAGGGAGGCTAAGTAGTGCCAGATCAGAAAAATCTGGTTATGGCTAAAAAATAGAGAGATTCATCAGTGGAAGAGATGGGACACATAACCCACAGAAGGAAACAAATCTGGTAGCCTAGTGTTCAGTAAACACAAAGACCCCAGCTACCGCTGTAAGTGCTATCTGACAAAAACCGCTGGGAAAACTGGATAATTGTATGGAAACATTAGGTTTAGACCAATAAATACCTCAAATTTTATACCAAGATAAGCTCCAAAAAGATATGTAACTCACCTATAAAAGATCACTTCATTAATAAATGAGAGAAATAAGGACAAAACTATCATATATCAAAACTATATATAACTATATAGGTATAAAGATAGGAGAATAGTTCATCACTAAAAATCCAAAGAGAGAGCATCACAGAAGATAAAATAAACAATTTTGGTTATGCAAAAATTTTTTTAATTACTCAAAGAATTTAATGTAGTTAAAATTAGAGGATAAATTGCTAAATGGGAAATAATCTTTGTAGTAAGTTTCTCTGACAAAGGTCTCATTTCCAAGACATATAAGAATCTGATTTAAATTTATAAGAATAAGGGCCATTTCCCAATTAATAAATGGTCTAGGATATGAATGGACAATTCTTGAGGGAAGAATCCCAGGCTATCTATAGTCATATAAAAAAAAGCTCCAAATTGCTAATAACTGGGGAAATGCAAATTAAAGTAATTCTTATGTTCTATTTCACACCTATCATATTGGCAAAGATGACAAAAAAAGAAAATGACAAATGTTGGAAGGGCACATTGATGCACAGTTGGTGGAACTGTGGATGAGCCCAAGCATTTTGGAAAGCAATTTGGAATTATTCTCCCAAAGTTAATAAAAAGCATGTGACTGTTGATCTAGGTATATACCACTACAAACTTATACCCTAAAGAGGTCAAAGAAAGAGGAAAAGGTCCTATCTGTACAAAAACATCTATAAAAGCTCTTTTTTGTTTCTGGTGGCAAAGCCCCCTGGAAACTAAGGGGATGCCCATCAATTGGGAAAGCAATTATAGTATATGAATATAATGGAATACAAATGTGCTGTAAAAAAGTGAGGGAAAGGATGGTTTCAAAGAGACGTGGATAAACAAATTCTTTCCTGCCTCCTTTCTTCCTCCCTCCCTTCCTTCCTTCCTTCCTTTCTTTTTCTTTCTTTCTTTCTTTCTTTCCTTCTTTCTTTCTTTCTTTCTTCCTTCCTTCCTTCCTTTCTTTTTCTTTCTTTCCTTCTTTCTTTCTTTCTTTCTTTCTTTCTTTCTTTCTTTCTTTCTTTCTTTCTTTCTTTCTTTCTTTCTTTCTTTCTTTCTTCCTTCCTTCCTTCCTTCCTTCCTTCCTTCCTTCCTTCCTTTCTTGTTGGGGAGGAGAAGTTTGGAGGGAGAGGAGATGTGAATATTTGATAACTGAAAAAACAAAATAATTAAAAAGTTTAAAAGCAAGATTATCTCTGTTTTCTCCTTAATATATCTTGCTTGTACATAGTTGTTTTCACATTGTCTTCTACTTTAGACTGTGAGCTCCTTGAGGGTAAGAAATGTCTTCTGCTTTTATTTGTATTTCCAGTGCTTAGCACAGTACCTAGTGAATAAGAGAGGTTTAATAAATATTTGTTAACTTCACTTGACTTTCATCTCAAATTCACAATGGCCCAGAAATCCTAGGCATTCTATTATTAATAATATCCAAATATTACATTCTCAGTTGACATTATCCAAGATACTTATTTGGTGTTTTTTTTTTTTTTAAATTCCTCAAGCCCTAGAATTCTCCCTTTACCTGTTAATCCAACGTTTCATCTGGAGTAACATGATGGGAGAAGATGACTTTTGTTTAGGGATGGAGGGAACCATGAGCTTAATTTGAAAGACTAAATTGATGAAAGAAAAATAAAATTTTATTAAGAACTTACCATGAGCTAAGTACTGTGTTAGGTAATGAGAATACAAATACAAAAGTTAAGAAAATCCTTATCCTCAATGGGGTTACATTCTATTGGGAGGAGGTAACACATATAAGGGAATACCGGAGCAAGTGTTATGGTTTGCAAAGTTGCAGGGATGGAGAGTGAAGCCATAAGGAAGTAAATTAACATACTCTTTTCCTATACTAATGATATAATTGATTTGATTATAATACTAGAACTGAAAAGGAATATAGGAAGGCAGCATAGAGCAAGAAGATGGCCACGGGAGTGAACTGACCATGACCAGAGCCAGCCTGATCTAGCAGCCACATGAGGCACTCACCAATCACTACAGTGGGTCCCAGAGAGAAAGTTCCATAGATGAAAGAACGAAGAAGTTTGACAGAAAAGAGCATAAGTATATGCCTTCTCCCCACCCCCACCCCAGCAATTTCCCTCTCTTCTTTTTTATGTACCCCTTACTCCTTCTCTGTTTCTGTTGAGGGTATCACTTTCCATCTAGTCATCCAGATTCATAACCTCAGTTATCCAGGCACCCTAAAAACTTACTTATTGACCCTGGACATTTCCCTTTTCCTCACCTTTCACATCCAGTCATTTGTCCAGTGTTGTTGATTCTTCCTCTACAATTTATCTCACATCCTTTCTCTCTATTCGTTTAGCCGCTACCCTCATTCACGCCTTTAATGCCTCTTACTTAGAATATTGCCTTTCCGCCTTAACTGTTCCATCTGTCTCCAGTCTCTCTGCTCTCTGACCCATCCTTTGTTGCCAAAATGCCATCCTAAAGCACGGGTGTGATCAAGTCACTCCTTTCCTCAAGATGTTCCAGTGAGTCAACAGCATACATCTCTATTGGTACTTTGGATTTCAAAGTTTTTAAGTCTTTCAAAGTTGTTTACCTTCACAATATTGTTGTTATTATGTTAGTTGTTCTCTTGCTTTTGCTCATCTCACTTTGCCTCAGTTCATACAAATCTTCCTAGGTTTTTCTGAAACCATTCTTTTTGCTGTTTCATATGGCACGTTAGTATTCCATTATGTTAATAAGGGTTTTTATGACTCCAAGTTCAATTTGCTTTCTATGACAGTCAATCTAAATTTATTAAGTACCTATTATGTACTAAGTTCTAAGGGTACAAAAAGAAGCAAAAGAGTCCCTGCCCTAGAGAGGCTCACAATCTAATGAGAGTCAAGTAAATAAATATGTACAAACTATATATAGAAAAAATTAACAGAAAGAAGACATGAAAATCAAGAAGAAATGAGAAAGGCTTCCTGTAGAAGATGACATTTTAGTTGGGACTTAAAGGATTTCAGAGAGGGAAGTAGGCAGAGATGAGGACGGAGAGCATTCTGGGCATTCTAAAAAGCTCCCAGACCTAAGAGATGGAGTGTCTGGTTCATGGAATGGTAAAGAGTCCAGTGTCATTGGCTCAAAGAGTACATTAGTGAAGAGTGATCTGTAAGAAGACTGGAAAGATAGGAGGGGTCTGAAACATGAAGAGCTTTGAACTCCAAAAAGTGGATTATGTTATTTAATCTTGAAGATGACTGGGAGCCACAGTAGTTTATTGAGTGGGGGTTAGGGGATGGGGAGTGACGATTGAATAGAGGATGGTTCAGGGTAAGGAGAGACTTGAGGCAGGCTGACCCCCCAGCTGGTTATGGCAGTAGCCCAGATAGGAGGGGATGAGGGCCTGTGGCAGAGTAGTGACAATATCAGAGGAGAGAAGGCGGCACATTCCAGAGATAGTGCAAAGGTTAGACCTGCCTTGGCAACAGATTGGATAGGGAAGGTGAAAGATAGTAATTGAGGTGATGTCTAAACAGCAAGCCAGAGGAACTGGGAGGGCAGTGTTGCTCTGGATAGTAACAGGGCATAGGGAGGGGGAGTGGGTGGCTTAGAAGGGAAGATAATAAGTTTGGTTTTGGATGTGTTTTAAGATTCTATGGGCCATCTAATTCAAGATGTCTGAAAGGCAAAGAGATCCAAGATTTCAGATTAAAGTTGAACATGCAAGGTTAAAGATCAGAGAGATTAAGAGAAAGATAGGTAGACTTGAGAATTATCAGCATAGAGATGGTAATTAAATCTGTGAAAACTGATGACATCACTAAGTGAAGGAGAGTGAAGGGAGAAGAGGGCCGAGGATGGAACTGTGAGAGTCACCCGTGGTTAGAGGGCGTTATCTGGATGAAGATGCAACAAAGAAGACTGAGAAAGAGTGGTCTGGGGGTGACAAGAATGGTAGGAGGAGAACCAGGTGAGAATGGTGCCCTTTAAACCTAGAGAATGGCACCCCAAAGCAACTGGAACAGCAGAACTAGCAAAAAGCCAGGGTGATGTAATCTTTGAGCCCAAAAAACCTGGAAGATTGGAAGGAAAGGTCTGTCTCACTCAGCTGGAAGGGAAGTACAGTCCAGTACAGGAAACATCCCAGCAAGCCAGCACAAAGTCCCACCTTAGCAAACCAGCAGGAAATCCCAAGCCCCAGTGTGATGGAGTAGGCAAACACCGACACCAGGACCCTCCATGTGTCTCTGCATAGCCAGGAGAATGGGCAGACAGCAGCTCTGAGAACCTCCACAAGCTTTAGCTTAGCATGCTCCAGTGCAGCCCTGGGCAAACCGGGAGCTGTACTAGCGGCCAAAGCACCATCAGCTTCAGCATATCCCCAGGGAAATGCAGCAACACCCCACTGGACTCAGCTCATGTCAGACAATAACACTAGGAACCCAGATCAGTACCAAGTAAGCTGCCAGATCCCTAAGGCCTTCAGCGGTACCAGCCCTCACCCACTCTACAAGTCCCTCAGTGCAGCACCACACACAAGGGTGCCCCATGGGCTTCAGGGCAACATCAGTGCAGCACCATGTGTACAGTCAGAGCCTGCAGCACCAGGTGAATAGCCAGGCCCTGCAGCCCCTGGCACAAGAAGCCTGAGACAATGCCTCTTCCATCCTAAGAGCAGAGCTCAAATTGAAAAGAAAGGATAAAAGTCAAAAAGCAAAAAGCAACAAAGAAAAATGGGAAGTGGTCTCAAGCCCAGAAAGAATTCAAGCTCAAAAAGGAGCTTAAAAATCATATAAGACAGGTAGATGAAAAATTGGGAAAAGAAATTAGAGTGATACATGAGAATTACAAAAATACGGTCAACATCTTGGAAAAAGAAAACTAATGCTTAAAAAGTAGAATTGGCCAAATAGAAAACAAAGTTCAAAAGCTAATTGAAGAAAACTCCTCAAAAGTTGGAACCAGGCAAGTGGAAGCTGATGACTCTATGAGACATCAAGATTCAATCAAACATACTCTAAAGAATGAAAAAAATACAAGAAAATGTAAAATAACTCAGGGGGAAAACAAATGACCTGGAAAACAGATCCAATGATTGTGACAATGGATGACCTGAAAGCCATAATCAAAAGGAGAACCTGGACAGCATCTTTCAAGAAAATGTCAAGGAAAACTTCCCTGATATCCTGGAGCAAAAGGCAAAATAGATTTTGAAAGAATCCACCAATAACCTCAAGAAAGAGATCCCAAAGTAAAAAAATCCCAGGAACATTATAGCTAAAATTCAGAACTATTAGGTTAAGGAAAAAATACCGCAAGTGGCCAGAAAGAAACAATCAAATATTGGGGAGCCACAATCAGGTTGCACAGGACTTAGACACTGCAACATGAAAGGACTGGAGTTCATAGGACATGACATTCCAGAAAGCAAAGGAACTAACACTACAACCAAGAATCACCTACCTGGCAAAATTAAGCATAATAAATTAAGGGGAAAATCGGTCATTCAGTGAAATAGAAAGATTTCAAGTCTTCATAAGGAGAAGATCAGAATTAAACCAAAAATTTGATTTCCACTATCAAGACCCAAAAGAAGTACAGACAATTGAAAAGGGGAAAAAAAACATAAGAGATTCAATAGAGTTAAACTGTTTACCTCCCTAATGGGAAGATGATATCTGTAATTCTTAAAAATCATATCACTAGTAGTACAGCTAGAAAGAATATATATAGACAGTATGAATATAAGTTGAATTTGAGGGAATTGCATAAAAATAATTAAGGGATAAGAAAGAGTAAACTGGGCCTAGAAGGAAGAAGGAGGTAAAACGGGGTAAATTACTTCACATGAAAAGGCACAGAAGACCTATTATAGTGGAGGGGAAGATGGGAGGTTGGGTTATGTGTATCACTCAAACCTTATTCTCATCAGTATTGACTCAAAGAAAGAATAATATACAAAATAAGTTGAATAAAGAAGACTATCTTCCCCGACAGGGAAGTAGGAGGAGAGGTGATTAAATAAAAGTGGGGGGCTGATAAAAGGGAGGGCAGATCAGGGGAGGTGGTAGAAACAATATCAAAGACTTCAGAGAGGTCAAGAAGGATGAGTATTGAGAAGAGGCTGCCATGTTGTTCCCCGTGTTTCAAATGCCCTTCCGCCTCATCTCAGCCTCACAAAATGCCTCCCTTCCTCCAAAGCTCACCTCAGTCACTCCCTCCTAAGGAGACAGACAACCACTCCCTCATTTACTAGCCACCTTCCCTTGAAAACTACTTTGCATGCACTTTGTATTTAAGTTTCTATGTATGTCTTGTCTCCCTTACTAGAATGTAAGCTCCTTGAGGGGAAGCACTATTTTGTTTTCTTTTCCTTTGTGTCCCCCGTACTTAGTATAACAACTGGCATTTGTTGTTATTTCAACATTTTCAGTTGTGTCCAAGTCTTTTGCCATTTCCTTCTCTGGCTCATTTTACAGATGAAGAAATGGACTCAAATAGGGTTAAGTGACTTGTCCAGGGTCATGTAGTTAGTAAGTGTCTGAGACCAGATCTGAACTCAGGAAAAAGAGTTTTTTTGATACCAGGCCAGGTGCTCTATCCACTGTCTCATCTAACTGCCCCTGTCTAGCATTATTAAGCATATCTGCTTAATAAAAACTTGTTGAATTGAGTCAAATTGAATTGCATTGCACTGAATTGAATTCCCCTCCCAGTCTCTAACTTGCTGTAGAAACACTGACTTCTTGCTTTGTAATAGCTATTCTGAAATCATGGCTAGGACTGACCCTAACAGACTTTGACCGGGAGGTGGCATATATGGGTCCAGTATCAGGTCAGCTGCCCACACACTTTAGCAGCATATCCCTATGCTATGGGAATAATTCATGAAAGGTGCTGAACCATTTTCTTTATCTGCTTCTGCTTCTACTCCCACCCCTTTCCCCCACACTGCCCCCCCCAGCCAAAAATAGGACTAAAAGATCAATTTTTAAAAAACACACATTGAGAGCTCAGCTGGCATCAACTCTTCCTCTGATCCCCTGAGGACACACCACCCTTTCAAGCCCCAGATCCCATCTCAAAGTTCTATCCCCTTTCATTTCACATCAAGTTCTCTGAATGTTTGTTCTCTCTCCTCATGTCTATCACTTATCCCTATCTGTACTTCCATCAGGTCTATCCCTCAGCAAAATTTGTCAGCCCTCTTATTAATCCCCATTGACTTTAGCCTTCAGGGAACTGCTTTCATCCCCCTTTGGCAGAGGCCTTCATCTACGTAGGCCACAAGTAAAATGCTCTCAATACATCTCTGTTCCCTCTTTCCTGATCTGAGGATAGGTGTGCATACCAAGGCAGGTCTCATTACCCCTATTCTGTATTATTCGAGTTGAAATCACAAATCAAGGCATTCTGATATTCCTCCACCGTCCAAATACTGGACATGATCCAAGGCGGCCAATGAGATATTTGTTTAAACACTCAGACAATGATGGTTTGTGCTTTATTTTAAATCCAAGATTCTCACATGAATAAATCCAAATATTTTCTCCTAAAAGTAAAGGTGGTAGTTTGTCCAGGTCCAGCTGGGTTATCAGACTGGCATTCCAAGCATCTTAACTCAATGTAATTTTTAGAAGGGGAATTTAATAAAATCATAATATTAAAGCAAAAGGCTCTTAGGAATCATTTATGTCCTTGTTGCAGTCTTTTGACTGAGTCCAAGTTTTACAGAAAAAAATCCTTTTATTAAAGAAATTTGTTCTGTGAAATTTGGATTCAGTTATAGGGCTGCACCTAAGGATTTAGAAAGCTACATATGACCTAAAGGTCACAGGTTCCCCCCTCTCCCCATCCCACCTCCACTCCCCTATATGCCATCCTCTTCATTTTAAAGATTTTGTGCTATTGAACTACTCTTTTTTAAGCTTCAGGACATATTTCAAAGAACCACAGGATCATAGATCCTATGTTGGAAGGAACTTCAGTTGAACCCAATCATTTCATAGATGAGGAAGTAGCGGCCTAGAGAAGATAAATGATTTGTCCAAGGTCATAAATGCTAAATGTTAGATGCAGGATTTGAATTAAAATTTGAGTTAAAATCCAGCCTCAGACATTCACTATCTGTGTGACCTTGGGCAAGTCACTTAACCCTATTTGCCTCAGTTTCCTCATCTCTAAAATGAACTAGAGAAGGAAATGGCCTCATCTTTGCCAAGAAAACCTCGAATAGAGTCACAAAAAGTCAGAAACAACTCAACAACAACAGCAACCTCTGTGCCATGCTGTCTTCTAGACTTCTTGTACTGTGGGGGAGAGGGGAAGGGAAGCATGGAAATGACCCTGGATTGAGAGGCAGAAAAATAGATTCTAGTCTCAGGTCTCCCACTCATCATGTGAGCGATTTTAGGTAAGTCACTTCCCATCTCCAGTCCTCAAGTTTTTGAGAACTACTGCTCTGAGAGATTTCCTGGTCGCTTAGGCAGAGCACCATGCTCAGTCCTTTCCAAGACAGCAAATTTTCAATCTTTACTGACACTTATAAGTCATCATTTTTCTTTCAAAGTTCTATTGAGATGTTATGCTTTGCCTTATATACATTTCACAATATATACTTTCCTCTCCTCCCTCCAGCCATCCTTTGTAGTAAAGAATTTTTAAAAGAGAAAAACAACATAATAATGTAATCAAGCGCAAAGTAACACCCATTGTTTCACACCCATGATATCCCACCTTTTCAAACAAGGGGCAGGATACATTCTCTACTCCTTCTTTGGGGCCAAGGTAGGTCATTATAATGTCATAACAATCAGTCTCAATTATTTATTGTTGTAATTTCCATTTACACTGGTATATTCACTGGGATAGGGTTTTCCTGGTTCTGCTTATTTCATTCTGGATGAGTTCATACAAGTTATCCCATGCTTTTCTGTATTCATCATAGTCATAATTTCTTACATTGCAAAAAAAAAATCCCTTACATGTATGTGGAACAATTTGTTTAACATTCCGTAATCAATGAATATCTGCTTCCTTTCTAAATTTTTTATTACCTCCCCTGCTCCCCAAATGCTGCTTTAAATATTTTGGTGTCTATGATCCATTTTTTTTCCCTTGAACTATTTGGATATATTCGTACACATGTATGTATGCATGCATGAATATGTATGCATGTATGTGTATATGCATATATACACGTGCATACACTTATACATATGCATGTGTACATTTATACACACACATACATTTTTTACATATATATGTATACCTAGCAGTGGGATCTTTAGGTCAAAAAGCATGCAAGTTAATGACTTTCTTTGTACAATTCCAAATGGCTTTCCAGAATGGTTAGACCAATTCACAACTTCACCAACAATGTATAAGTGGACTTAAATTTTACAATTCTCCCACATTATCTATTCCTATCATTTTTTTTCCATCTTTGTCAATTTGGTGGGTGTGAAATGAAATCTAAAAGTCATTTTGATTTGTATTTCTTTTATTATTAGCAAATCTTTCAAATGCTTTCTAGTACTCTTTTATTGTTATTAAGAACTGATTTTTTTTTTATATTTGACCAACATTTGGTGTCAAATATTTCTTCGTTTCCCCTATCAGAAATAGTTTATGTGATGACATTTTCCAGTCTTCTGCTTCCCTTCTTCTCCTTTTACTTTTACTCGTGTAAAAGTTTTTCAAGTACATGTAATCAAAATTGTCAATTACTAATTATCTCTGTTCTTTGTTTGGTTAAGGATGCTCCTCCGGGCAATAGATGTGAAAGGTATCTGGTCTGGTTATCTTCCAATTTTGTAATGGTATGATCTTTAATATTTAGGGAATATGTCTGTTTTAAGCTCATTAGAGTATATGGCATAAATTATTGGTATTAATCTAATTTTTGCCACCTTGTTATCTACTTCTCACAATAATTGGTATTGAGTAGGGAGTTCTGCTCCAAGTAATTTATCATGTGGGTTTTTTTTAAATTGATTTGAATTCAATTGTTATTGATTTATCTTTATCTTTTATCACTCACCTAGTTTTGTATCTTTAATCACCAACTTAATTTCCTAATTTAATCACCAGTTTTATTTATCAACTAGTTTAATTACAAATTTAAACATTTTTAATTGCCAGATATATTTTATGATTACTGCTTTATAGTAGAATTTTAAATATAGCATAATTTTAAACGTACAGATATTTCTCCTTCATGTCTACTTCCTTTTAAAATTATTTTTATTGAGATTTTAGAACTTTTGCTCATCCACATTAATTCTGTTCTTATCTTTGCTTAGCACAGTAATTCCATTTGTATGACAATAAGTACATAAAATGATTTAAGTAGCATCGTTTGTTTTATTACATTGGGATGACCCAGTCACAAATACTGAATATCCCCCAGCTATTTAAAGGACTCTTTATTCCTTAAAAAACTGCTTTGTAATTATAGCCTTACAGAGCTAGAATGTTCCTTCATAGATCGATTCCAAGGTATTTTATGTGTTTTGTAGTTAATTTGCATAAGCTTCTCTTTCTAATATTTCCTCCTGGATTACTATATAGAAAAGACATTGAGTTTTGTGGGTTTATTTTATATCCTGCTAATTTATTGAAGTTGCTTATTGTCTCAATTCGTTTCTTTGTTAATTCTCTAAGACCCAAGTAAATCATCATGTATTTGCCAAATAAGGGTAGTTTTCTCTCCTTTTTGTTTATATTAATGCTTTTAATTTCTTTTTCTCGTTTTATTGCTTTTTCTACCATTTCTAGAACTATATGAAATAACAGCAGCAAAAGGGAAAATCTTTGCTTTACTTCGGCATTTGTGAGAAAGCTTCTAATATTTCCTCACTGCATATAATGCTAGCTGTGGGTTATAGAAATAGCTTTAAAATATTTTTTAAAGTCTCTGTCTACATTTTATTTCTATTCTTGTATTTAATAAATGGCTTTTGTTGTCAAAGGCTTTTTTTCTGCATCTCTTGCTATAATTATTCAATTTGGGAAGTTTGTATTGTTAATGTGATTAATTGGTTTTCTAATGTTTACTTTCTGGTATGAGTCCAAATTGATCATAGTTAATAATTTTGGGGATATGTTGATATACCCTTTCAGATAATATTTAATTTGATAAACTCTCAAACTTTGAAGACTTCGTTTCAAAAACAAACAAACCTTGAACTTGACAGACGATTTGACATACAAAAGCCAATATAAATATAAGGTACCTAAAAAAGACTGATTATAAGGAATTCCTAAGGACAGACTGTTTACTTTTTATATGTGTAAAATGGAAAATCTTTGTCTGAGATTCTTATTAATAACTGGATAGTTCATAAAGAAGATTGGGGAAAACCTGAAGGTAATATGAATTTAGAAAGTAAAACCATTTAGGAACAACTAAAAGGAGTAATTATTTTATACAAATGAGGTGCAAGAGGAAGAATTGTTACAGAGGAATTAGATGGGGGAGGAGGGCTGGTAGTTCTGGTAAGCTACTTTCATGGGGAATGAGTGTAAGAGGGAACAGTGTGTGTATATATATATATATATATATATATATATATATATGAGTATAGAAGTCTTTAGCGGGGAAGGTGAGAGAATAGGTAAATAGGGGCATAGAAGGGTGTTTAGATTTATGGAATGGGAGGATAGGGGAGGGATCCTTGGTGGGGCGTAGGCAAGTCATAGGAGGGCAAGGTAGTGGGTAAAAATAAAGTAGAGGAGGGAGGAGGCATAGGAAACGAGATATGGACATACATAAAAACAAAGATCAGGAGTAGAATAGGTTTGGGAATGTATATGTCTATATATGTTTGTATGTATGCATTTATCTAAAGGTATGGAGAAATATATCTAAACTTTATTGTGGCCTTCTTTATTGTGGGGGTTGGGGGGAGGGGAAAAAAGAACAAAGTACAAAAGTGCCCAGTAGAGAACAAGAGAAAACTCACAAGGAAGCCCAGAAAAGATGGACAATTTCCAACACAAGAAGTATCATTTACCACACAGGCTTTCTTGAGATGAAAATTTGCTGTTGCATATTCTGAATCCTCTCTGACACCTGCTATGCACAGGACACAAGCTTTTATCTCCTTCTTACTCTGTATTTAAGTTCCAATATTTAAGTTTCTGATATCTTTTTGTTTCTTTTATCTATTCTCTATGTTCTAGAGTTTGAGTCTAGAATAAAATTTTGGAAAAAATAAATGACATTTAATTTAACATTTTGGAACTGATACTCAATTATGATATTGATTTGGAGTCTTCCTTTTCAGTACTGAAAATGATAACTTTTGATTATATCACTTAGGAGCTTACAAACCCAGTTTTGTAAATATATAAAATGCACCAAAGGAGAATTCAATGACAGCATCAAAAGTTGTGGTTGTATAGGAATCTAAACAGTCTCAAAATGTCAATAGTGAGCTTAAGACAGCCTATTAGACAGGCAAGATGACATTTCTCAAAGAAGGCACCTTTTCCAATGTCTTTGGCCCCATATTTATCTTATATTAATTTTCCTCCTTTCTCTCCCCT
>JAQQSW010003748.1:0-14617 GCA_028646575.1 Pseudocheirus occidentalis | reverse complement strand
CCCCCCCCCCAGCTTTGGCTCACTGAGAGCGCACCCCAGGACCACCACTCAAGACCATGATCCGGATCCAGGCTGCTCAACGCAAGAGCCCTTGGCCCTGATCAATCGCCTCAGGCCCCCTGCTATCTGCAGGCCAGGGGCTCTGAAGCAGCCCAGTGGAGGCTGCTGCTGCTTTCAGCTGTTCCTGCTGCCACAGCCGGCATCACGCTGCTTCCTTGCCCTGAGAGCAGTTTGGTCAGACTGCTCTTCTCTCCCAAATTTAGCAAAATCCACAGACCTTTCTCTTAGCCTTCTTTCCTCTGGCCTGATAAATGTGAGAACTGTGCCTCCAGTACCGCCAATCTGCTCTCTTATATATTCAGCTTGGCTCAACTGCCCTGGGGCCTGGCCGGGCTGGGGTTTTAGGCTGTGGCTCCCAGACTGCTGAGATGAGCCCCACCTGCTGAGCTGCCTGTAGCAACAGATACGTTTTCTGTATTTTGGAGAGTCTTGGAGCTCTAAAATCTGTTTAGAGTCATATTCTATGGGTGTTTGGGGTGGCTGTGTGGGAGCTGCCAAACTCTACTGCTTCTACGCCGCCATCTTGGCTCTGCCCCCCTCCCTGTCCTCCTTAACGTTAGCATTTTCCCACTGAGATTATCTCCCCCAATATAAGATTGTAAATCCAACTCCATTTTACATGAGACTCATCAAGGTTGAATGACTTGCCAAAGGTCACACAGAGAGGAAATGACAGGATTTGAACCCATATTTGTCAACCCCAAATCTACTGTGTTTTTTCCACTGTACAAATATGGGTTCAAATCCAAGACATCCAACAAAACACCTTGCCTCCTGTAGCTTCCTCTGGACTGAGAACCTGACCCATCTATACTAGGAGTTAGGGGGAAATGATTGGCACAGGGACCTCTATAGCATAGCCACATTCCCTGGCTCTTTCTTGTTGGATTCCCCCCTTGCTACTCCCAGGAAGATTTCCTTTGTGTGGTTTTGTCCCTGGTGAGACACTGCTTCACTCTTAACTGTTGTTATCTTCTATTCATCCTCCAGCAACCAGACTGTATTTCTGTTCCCCATTTACACCAACACACAACAAATTGGGATAGAAGTTCACAAAGTAGGTTAAAAATCAACTTGCACAAATAGAAGGTGGCAAAGATGTGGGTAGAAATCATTTCACATGACAAAGACCTGAGGTTTTTAGTGGTATACTGGAGCCAGCTTGAATTAGCTCTCTAGAGACAACTATTAAGTTTTAGTATGAGCACTTAAGACGTCAGAAATTCTCAAATGATCCAAATCAGGGCTTGATATATTGTTTTGTTGGATGTCTAGACTTAAGAGAGTGATGGAGAAAATGTTTACAATGCAGATTAAACTGAAAAGGGTGCTGTAGGCACATTTATTTTTCCCAGAAAGGCAGTTACTAAATATAATACCAGCTCACCTTTGTGTTTAGTGTATCATAAGCTCAATGAGCCAACAGTAACAGAGACTAAAAAAGTTAAAGCAATGTTAATCTGTATCAATAGAAATATAGTGTTAGAGTGAGGCAAATGATAGTTCTCTACCATGCCCTGGTCAGACCCCCTAAAATTTAATTCCTAAATTACAGAGAACAGAGCCCAATTCTGGGTCATATTTTAGAAAGAACCCTGATCACCTGGAATTGTCCAGCAGGAGATAAACTTATTCCAAACCATCTCATATGAGGATCAGTTTGAGCCACTGGTGATATTCAACTTAGTGAAAAGACTTGGCATGAGAGTTGGCTTCCAATATTGGAAAGACTGTCAGGTGGAAGGGATATTTTATTTGTTTTACTTGGAGGAAAAAAACAAACAAACTAGGGCTTCTTGTTGGAAACTATAATAGGAAGGCATATTTTGGATCAACAAAAGGATAAACTACAAACAATCAGAAAACTCTAAAAAATAGAATAGTCTTGCTTTCAGGGGAATGAAATTTCCCATTACTGTAGTCTTTCAAACAGAAGCTGGATGTAATTTGTCAAGTAAATTTAATCAATGTGCTAGACACTGTTGCCATGATTTTTCTTTGGGTAGGGGTTGGACTACTCTGAGATCCTTTCCAAGATGATACTTCTATGATTCTATGACAAAGTAGAAATTCATACATAAAAATCTAATTTGGTCATAAAGTTTCAGCAACATGCCCACTGTTCTTTAAGCTTATACATAGATTTTTAAAAAAAAATATCTATACTTCAATGAATCTGTAATCTCATTAATGTGGTACTACCTCCTGGAAGCAGTGGGCAGTAGGAGGGGGAAATCCAAGAAGAAAGAGCTTGAGATTATCATATGGAAAAACTGCTATAGATGTCCCTGTGCCAATCATTCCCTCTTAATCCTCAGCAGGTTTACAGCGAGGTCTGGGAATTACTATATTTTATCTTGCTAATTTCAGTTCATCTCTCTTGTCTATTAAGTATACAACTGACCCATACCCATTTAGTAACTCTTGCTTTTATCCTTCCATGAATCTCTCAATGATGACACACCCAGTACAAAGGCAGGCCTTTTTCTTGATCTTCTAACATTCTATATATCAAATAAGATATTTGTAAAGCATTTACACAATTCCTGGCACATAGTGGGCACTTAAAAAATGCTCCTTCCCTTCCCCCAAATCCATCCCATAGGTAATGGTGTAAGATTTGAATTGTTTATTATCATTTGCTTTTTCCACATGGCTGTTCAACTTCTTTTCTGTTTATGAAATTCTGGGGTGGCATCCCTTACTGTTCTAAAGTAATGTCTCCTTACGGCACAAAGGTGACTCTAGACCAGTGGTTCTCAACCTTCCCAATGCTGCAACCCTTTAATACTAACATGTGGGTGGACAGATAGAGGAGTGGTGTCTTGGTTCCTGAGACCATCAGAAATACATGTTTTCCAATGGTCTTAGGCGAACCCTCTGAAAGGGTTGTTTGACCCCCAAAGGGGTTGCGACCCACAGGTTGAGAACCACTGCTCTAAACCTTTAAAGGCTATGACAGCAGAATATAAAATCTGGAAGTCTACTACTAAAAAATGTTGCAATGATATTTTTTTTAACAAATAAGTTCCTGGGGGTGATGGATCATTATGCTGTTGTCTGAAAATTTGCTGGGTAATATTTTTGCAGTCTCACAACCAATCTGGATGTAGAATGATTAGCTTTGTTGGTCACAGCAACTCTCAAATCTCTTAAACAACTGATTAAGTTAGAAAAAAGTTATTGGGCTAGACATGTTAACTTTAGCAATAAGAGAAGAAAAACAAATTGAAGGAATAAGAATAGGCAAAGAAGAAATTAAGTTATCGCTCTTTGCAGATGATACGATGACATGCTTAGAGAATCAAGTAAAAAACTACTTGAAATAATAAATAACTTCAGAAAAGTTTCCAGATATAAAATAAACCTACATATATTACTAACAAAGCCTAATAGCAAGAGAGAGAGAAATTCCATTTAAAGTTACTGTGGACATTATAAAATATTTGGGAGTTTACCTGCCAAAACAAACCCACGAACTACATGAATACAATTACAAAACACTTTTCATACAAATAAAGTCAAGTCTAAATAATTGGAAAAACATCAGTTGCTCATGAGTAGGCCAATCTAATATAGGTTCTACCTAAATTAATTTACTTACTCAGTGCCATACCAATCAAACTACCAAAAAATACTTTATAGAGCTAGAAAAAATATCAAAATTCATCTGGAAGAACAAAAAGTCCAGAATATCAAGGCAATTAATGAAAAGAAATGCTAGGGAAAGTGCCTAGCCATATCAGATCTTCAATTAGCAGCAGTCATCAAAACTACTTGGTACTGGCTAAGAAACAGAGGCATAGATCAGTGGATTAGGTTAGGCACACAAGACATAGACAATGATCATAGCTGTTTGATAAACCCAAAGACCCCAGGTTCTGGGATAAGAACTCACTATCTACTGCTCTGGGGGGAGGAGCCGAGACAGCAGAGTAGAAACAGGACTTCCCCACAGCTCTGGCTTCCAACTCCTTCAATACATGTAAAAAATGATTCTAAACAAATTTTAGAGCTACAGAATGCACAAAGTGACAGAGAGAAACAAATCTCTTGCTGAAGGCAGCACAGTAGGAAGGGGCTATCACACCAAGCTAGGAGCCGAGCCCAGTCCCATGTAAGCCATGCAGTTTTGGCCCCAGGGCAGCCCCTACCAGCAGCTGCCAGAGCATTCTTCAGGACAGTGAAGCACCAGCAGCTGTGGTGTTTTCCAGACTTCTCAACCCATAAATGCCACAGACAAAGTAAATGGTCAGTGTGGAACTCTGTTGGAACAGGGGTGGACAAAAGAGTGCAGACAGTGCAGTCTGGCCCCTACCCCTGGGGTGAGAAGAACATGGCATCGCACGGCTGCCTTAGGAGCTCCTGGCCTGCAGACTGTAGGGGGACCAAGTGACCATTTGAAGGGTAACTGCTCTTGCTTTAACCTGCTTGGATCTGGATCATAGTCTTGGATGGAGGTCCTGGGGTGTGTGGCCAGGTGCCAGAGCCTGTGGGGGCTGCAGAGAGGGCACCCCCCCAATGGCTCCAGCAGCTGCAAAAACCCTGGCGATTTTGAGACAAAGCTCACTCTATTCTGAAAACAGAGTTCTACCATGGCAAATAGTTCAAAAGTCAAGTAACTGACTGGCAACATGAGCAAACATAGGAGAAGCAATCCTACCATAGATTCCTTTTTCGAGGGCAAAAAGGATCAAACCATGGAATGGGAGGAAGACAATAAAGTTAGAACTCCTGCATCAAAAGCTCCCAAGAAAAATATGAACTGGTTACAGTCCATGGAGGAGCTCAAGAAGGATTTAGAAAACCAAGTAAGAGAAGTGTAGGGAAAATTGGGAAGAGAAATCAGAAAGATGCAAGAAAATCAAGAAAAGCTAGTCAAGAGCCTGACTGAAGAAAATAACACCTAAAAAAATAGACTAACTCAAATACAAAGGAGTCCCAAAAAACCAATAAGGAGAAGAATGCCTTAAAAAGCCAAATTTGCCAGATGGGAAAGAATTTCAAAAGCTCACTGAAGAGAGTAATTCCTTCAGAATTAGATTGGAGCAAATGGAAGCTAATGATGACTTTATAGGAAATCAAGATACTACAAAACAGATCCAAACAAATGAAAGAATAGAAGGTAATGTGAAATATCTCACTGGAAAAACCACGGACCTGGAAAATAGTTCCAGGACAGACAATTTAAAAATTATTGGACTACTTGAAACCCACGTTAAAAAAAAAAGAGGGTAGACACAATCTTTCAAGAAATTACCAAGGAAAATTGCCCTGATATTCTAGAACCAGATGGCAAAAGAGAAGCTGAAAGCATTCACTGATTGCTTCTTGAAAAAGATCCCAAAAAGAAAACTCTTAGGAATATTATAACCAAATTCCAGAGTTTCCAGGTCAAGGAGAAAATACTGCAAGCAGTCAGGAAGAAACAAGTTGAGTATTGTGGAAACATAATCAGGAAAACACAAGACCTAGCAGCTTCTACCTTAAGGGATTAAAGGGCTTGGAATATGATATTCCAGAGGTCAAAGGAGCTAGGATTAAAACCAAGAATCACCTACCCAGCAAAACTTAGTATAATACTTCAGGGGAAAATATAGTCCTTCAAGGAAATGGAGGATTTTCAAGCATTCTTGATGAAAATACCAGAGCTGAACAGAAAATTTGACTTTCAAATACAAGAAGCAAAAGAAGCATGAGAAAGTAAACAGGAAAAAGAAATCATAAGGTACTTATTAAAGTTGAACTATTTATATTCCTACATGGAAAAATGATAATTTTAACTAATAAGACTTTTCTCAGTATGAGGACAGTTGAAGGGAATATATATGTATATATGTATACATATATATATTTATGTATAGGAGGGTGTAGCACTGTATATATAAATATATATGTGAGGGTGTGCATATGTATGTACATGTATACATAGAGGGCACAGGATGAGTTGGATATAAAAGGATGATATCTAAAAAATAAAATTAAGTGGTGAGAGAGGAATATTGGGAGAAGGAGAAAGGGATAGATAGATTAGTATAAATTATATGAAAAAGGCAAGAGAAAACTTACAATGAAGGGGAAGAGGAGGAAGGTAAAAGGGAATGCGACAACCTTATTCTCATTGAATTTGGCTTAAGGAAGGAATAACATCCACACTCAATAGGGTATCTTACCCTACAGGAAAATAGAGGGGAAGGGAATAGGAGAGGGGATGATAGAAGGGAGGACAGATTGGGAAAGAGGGTAGTTAGAAGCAAACACTTTCTAACACTTTGACCCTGTCGAAAAGTGACAGGGTCAAAGGAGACAATAGAATAAGTGAAGGACAGGATAGGATGGAAGGAAATATAGTTAGTCTTTCACAATATAACTATTGTGGAAATGTTTTGCATAACTACACATGTACAACCTATACTGAATCACTTATCTTCCCAGTGGGGGTGGGTGAGTAGGGAAGGAAAAAACCTGGAACTCAAAGTTTTAAAAACAAATGTGTATTAAAAAAAATAAGATATACAGGCACTGGGGTATAGAAATCCATCTTGCCCTACTAGAAAGTTGGGGGGGGGGTGATGGGGGAGGATATAAGAGAGAATAGATTGGGAGGAGTATTCAGCAGACTTGCTATTTTGGGGTGGGGGTAGGGGAAAGATGGGGATAAAAAATTGTAACTCAAAACCTTGTGGAAATTACTGCTGAGAACTAAAAATAAATAAATAAATAAATGTTCTCTCTTCCCCCCCCTCCCCCCAAAGAACTTACTACCTGACAAAAACTGCTGAGAAAACTGGAAAACAGCATGGCAGAAACTGGGCACAGACCAACATCTGACACCATATACTAAAATAAAGTTCAAATAGGTACACAATTTAGGTATAAAGTCTGATACTATAAACAAATTAGAGGAGCAAGGAATAGTTTATCTGTCAAATTTATGAAGAATGGAAAAATTTATGACCAAACAAGAGACAGAGATCATTATGAAATGCAAAATGTATAATACTGATTACATTACATTGAAAAGGTTTTGCACAAACAAAGCCAATGCAACCAAGATTAGGAGGGAAGCAGAAAACTGGCAAAGAATTTCTACAACCAGTGTCTCTGATAAAGATCTCATTTCTAAAATATATAGAGAATTTAGTCAAATTTACAGGAATACAAGTCATTTCCCAAATGATAAATGGTCAAAGGACATGAACAGGTAGTTTTCAGAGGAAGAAATTGAAGCTATCTATAGTCATATGAAAAAATGCTCTAAATCACTATTGATTAGAGATACGCGAATCAAAACAACTGTGAGGTACTATATCACATCTATTAGATTGGCTAACACTACAAAACAGGAAAATGATACATGTTGGAGAGGATGTGGGAAAGTTGGAACACTGATTTATCATTGGTAGAGCTGCGAGTTGATCTATTCATTCTAGAGAGCAATTTGGAACCATGTCCAAAGGGTTACAAAAATGTGCATACCCTTTGACTCAGAAATAGCATTTCTAGGGCTACATCCCAAAGAGATCACAAAAATGGGGAAAGGACGCGTATGTACAAAAATATTTACAGCAACTCTTTTTGTGGTGGCACAGAATTGGAAATCAAGGAGATGCCCTTCAACTGGGGATGGCTGAACAAGTTGTGGTATATGAATGTAATGGAATACTATTGTGCTATAAGAAATGAGGAACAGATGGACTTCATAATAACGTAGAGAGACTTATATAAACTGATTCTGAGTGAGAAGAGCAGAACCAGTAGAAATTTGTACACAATCACAGACACAATGTATGTGTGATGACTAATTTCAACAGACTGGGCTCCTCTCAGCAATATAAGATTATAAGACAACTCCAAAAGACTCATGATTGAAAGAGATATCCACATCCAGAGAAGGAGATGTGGAGTCTGAATGCAGATTGAAACAAACTACTAGCTCTGTTTCTTTTTCTTGTTTTCTTTTGTTTCCTCTTTCCCACTGATCATTCCATCAGTTACAAACCTTCTTAAAACCTGACTAACGATTAATGGGAAGATATTTGTAGATCCTTTATCCAAGTGCATGCCAGCCATGATGGGGTGGAGGGAAGAAGGAGGGGGAAAAAAATCTGAAACTCAAGGGACTGTGGAACTGAATGTTGTAAGCTAAAAGTAAACAAACCAATTTAATTTTTAAAAAAAGAATAAAAGAAATGATAAACAGGAAGATTTTAGAAAAACCTGGAGCGGCAGCTAGGTGGCACAGTGAATAGAACACTAGGTCCTGGAGTCAGGAGAGTTCAAATCCGGCCTCAGTCACTTAACACAAAACTACCTGTGTGACCTTGGGTAAGTCACTTAACCCCAATTGCCCTACCCTCCCCCCTCCAAAAAGCAAAGCAAAACAAAACAAAACAACAAAAAACCAAAAACCTGTAAAGACTTATATGAAATGATGCTGAGTGAAGTGAGCAGAACCAGGAGAACATTGTTCACAGAAACAGCCACAGTGCGCAATGACTGATTTTGATAAGACTTAGTCCTTCTTAGCAATGCAAGGACTTAAAACAATTCCAAGGGCCTCAGGATGGAAAATTCCATCTACATCCAGAGAAAAAACTATATAGTCTGAATACAGAGTGAAGCAGGCTATTTTTTTCTTTGTTTTTTCTTCCTCACGGTCTCTCCCATTCATTATAATTCTTCTATGCAATATGACTAATGTGAAAATGTATTTAATAAGAATGTATGTGTAGAGCCATATCAGATTGTATTGGGTAGGAATGGGGGAGAAAGGATGAGAAAATTTAAAACTTATGGAAAGTGAATGCTGAAAACCAAAAATAAAGTTTTTTTTAAAAATGCTAAAAAAAAGTTATTCGATGAATTGATGGAGAAAGTGTTCTTCCAATTAATTTTCAGATTCTTCAAATACTAAAAGAGTATTTGAAGGTCATTGTAAGGTCATTCCTTATAGGCAAATGATAAATTACTGCTTACTTACATGGACCTATCCACTAGGTTATCTACATGGTTAGGTCCTTCAACATTTGAAGATAACACTCAGATGACAGCATAAAGTAGTGTAAAACTACAGGGGTTATTTAGTGTGATTTACCATTTATCATGAAATGTAATTGCCTTGGGTGGACAGCAATCTTGTAAGTGAAAAAATAAAGGGGTGGGGGTATCTTACTTTTTACCATGGTTTTCTATACTAATGAATTTTAAAACAACTACTACCACACTAATCACTGTGAGAAAGGCCCAAGAGGGCTGCATATTTGGCTTCTGCAGCAGAACAGGGCCCTAAGCAACAGATGTTAAAAAAAAAAAAAAAAGAGATGCGAGTATGTCAATTGCCACAAAGGGAGTGACCCAGGAATATACTCCAAAGCAAGAAGTGTTTTCCCCTTTCCTTTGTGTGTGTGGGAATGCAGGTAGAGGATGTGAAGACAGGATGGAAAAATTACACAGGCAAGAGAATCTCCAGTACTCACATTTGAGCTCTTCCTTGATCCTTCACTCTCTTACAAAAATCCCAACTTGCCCTCCATCATGCTAAGGGAGATACAATATTCTTTCAGTTCTAAGATATGGTGGTAACAGATCCCAAGAACAAGTCTGAACTAAACTGTTCATAAAAGCACTATTATATAAGGTAGTTGGATTTGATAGTACTATTACTATTATAGTTTGTATACTTAAATAGATCTGCAAACTCAATGTGGGTACTCCCTCCAGTAACACCCATACATGTCTTCTTATCCTGTGCCATTATAGTCCATGTCCTTCTGTGAATATTCCACTGGGGATCCACCCAATGAGCTGAGGACACAGTGGAAAAGTAAACCCTATTCTTTTTCCCCCCCACTTAGAATCTGTCTTCACCCCCTGTACTACATTCCAAATGCAGTTGCATTTCAGTGACAAATGATGGGTCACAAATAATTTCAAAGGAAACCTACACTTCAAGGGAAAGTCTAGTCTTCTGGGGTGAAAAATTGGAGAGAGACTGGTGGAAATAGGGGTTGATTCAGGATTATATGGGAAGAGGTTAGAGTTATAAATCAGCAACTGGCATACTTGCTTCTCTTTTTATTCTTAACACCTGTTGCTTAGAACCAGTTTTCTCTCTATTCTGCTGTATAAGTCAAATATACAGTTCTCTTGAGGCTTTTTGAGAAGAGCTTGTAGTGGTGGTAGTCGTTTCTAAACTAACATTTACATTTCAGGGAAACCAGCATAATGTGAGGGTGTCCAGTCTGTAGGGTCTGTATATAATAAAATTCTCTGTCATTTTAAAGCCCTTCACAGCCTGACCCTTTCTTAGCTTTCCAATTGTATTGCACTTTCCATGAATTCTATGATTTAGCTACATTGGTCTCCTTGCTATTTTTCCACATACAACATCCATTTCTCAACTCCACGCCTATAATGTTTTTTGGCCTCACTGCCACCTCTTAGCTTCCCTGGCTTCCTTCAAAACCCAGCTTAAGTCTCATCTTCTGCAGGGCAATTTTCTTGAATACTCTCCTCACCACCCCAATCTCATGGAGTCTCCCCTCTGAGATTCCATCTATATGCTATGTATATATCTTTCTTGTACATAGTTATTTACATACTATTCCCTTAAAAAGAATACATGATCCTTGAGGAAGGAATGTTTTTGCTTTTCTTTGTATCCTCAGCACGTAGTAAAATGCCCAGCCCTAGTAAGCACTTAGTAAATGTTTGCTGTCTGGGTTATATAAGTATGGGGGTGGGAGTGGGGAGGGGGAGACTAGGAACTTACCACATGTAATTAATATCGGATTTAACACAAAACTAACTTAGAAATTAAATTTTAGAACATAACTCATTCACAAGTTGGTAAGTGCCAACTTTTGAAGTGAGAAGTAGTTTCATACCATAATTTTGTTTGGAAGAAGGCTCTCAAATTAATGTACCTTTCTATAATTACTTCCAGCTCTAGTGAACCCAACTTAACCACTTCTTCATATTTTGCTCAAAGAATACTCACTGCCTTCTGAGTACACACATATTCTTGAAAGACTTTGTTTCTCTCCTCAAATTTTCCTACAGCATTTTGTCTGGACCTGCCCTTTGTCTCCATCACGCACTCTCATCTAGTTCACATAAGATAGCTGTGTATATGTTATATTACTGGGTCTGGTGGCCCACACCTGCATTCCCATACTAGGAAAGTCTGATGCTGGTGGATCTGCTTAAGCATGGGAGGCCACAAGGCTTCCTTATAAGCAGCAGCTAACATATCCAGGAGAAGCAAATCAGAATTAGGACTGGGTTTAAGTGGCCACTGCATTTCCAGCCCAGGTGAGATAAGGAGACCCAGTCGGAAAAAAAAAAAAAAAAGAAAAAAAAAAGGAAGAGAAAAAAGGGCTAGATTTTTGTCCTTTATTTCTAGTGTCTAATAATGTCTTGTACAAAAGATGCACTTAATAATCATTTATTCAATTGCATTTAAAGTATCCTTACCCTTCCTGTGCCTGTAATCTTTCTAATCTATTAAACTGGGCCCCCCAACTAGCCCTTAGACACCAGGCACTATTCCTATATGTCTTCTCAGTACCACTCCTCCCACCCCCAAAACAAATTTGTTTAAATTGGACAGCGGACAAGAAACATACAGAAAGGGCCTTTCCAGACTGGTAGGACAAAAGAGAACTGTTTATTCCACTGACACAGAATTTGAGAAGAGGTGTGTGTGTGTGTGTGTGTGTGTGTGTGTGTGTGTGTGTGTGTGTGTGTGTGTTTTGCAATGTGCAAGAATGAGACATGTTTTATAAGCAGAGTATAATTGCAGAGGGGTCCAATATGCCTATAATACTCCCTACTAATGTGGCCAAAATCAGATTAAAATGTAACTGGGAAATATTTGACAAAACAAATAAAATTACAATATAGATAAGGTTAATCTGTGGTTTTCTAATACATGGCATGTATCTCCATGGGACTTGTATGGTTTAAGTACTTTCACCTCTCTTATCCCAGATTTTCAGTTTCTTTTTGTGTTATCTCCTTTTTTCCCCATTAGAAAGTAAACTTTTTAAGGATAGGGACTCCTTCTGTGTATATTTAAATTCCCAGCCCTTAACAAAAGTTTCTAACAGATGATCTTGTTGATCTGACTAGAAGAAAGCAAAAACAGTTAAGAAACTTAGCTGGAAAACTGATGACCAGGGAAAAATACTCTTGGAATGGCTTCATATCTGTGCTTAGAGTACGATCATATTACCACATAACTTTCTTCTTCCTTCATCAAGAGGCAAGGAAGGATACATGGAAGTCAAAGAAAACATAGCAAGAGTCTTCCAACTAACTAGGAATGCTATAATGGTCAACTAAGCTTGTTCTTATCATTAGTTATCAGCCCAAGCAAAATGAATAAGAACTGAGAGCATGATGAAGAGATCTTAGAATGGCAACATTTTCTCACAAGGAGAGGTTCAAGGGGAACTACTGATGGATTCCAGGTTTAGTTCTCTCATCTGAGTCACTCTCATTACTGATATGTATTATTAAGTGGAATGGTGCACACTATTTATATTTGCTATTTCTTCTAAATATATTTATATTGTTTTTTCTTGCTCCTTTTGTTTTGCTCAGCATGTATGAATGAATTCAATGATCAAACTAAACTGTACTCAACAAAATACCTCCACTCCCTTCCCCCACACCCATTATTTTCCATAAGATGATGTGCAACAACAGATTGCTTGTGATCAAGCCTATTCTAATAGAAAAAATATGGGACTTAGGAGTCAAGATTACTTGGTTTAAAGTACTATGATACTAGGTGCAGGATAATGGTTGTGACTTTAGCTCTTGGAGTTTCTGTTTCATTTTATGTAAAATTAGGATAGTAATACTTGCTGTTGAGAGGAAAATGTTCACTGTAAGATGCTTTATAAATCCAAACTATTCTAAAGGTAAAGGTCCCTATCATTCCACAGCAGATCTGGGTTTAACTATATATAGAGAAAAAGAATCAGGATCAGTACAGAATGTTATAAAGTACTATAATAATGTTTAGGCTCCAGTATGAGAAGTTTGTGGTTATTTAGGAGGGCAAGGAGGAGAGGAAGACAGTAACCTTGGAATATATAGAAAAATGAGCTACAGGGCACGAGACAAGGAAAAATTTAACACATAAAAATGAAAAATGGTTATGAAATGTAGTTAATTGCCAAAAAAAGATCATTGGCAGGAATAGTCCAGACTCTTTTGCATAATTTGATGCCAAGAGAAAGAATTGGTAACTGAAGAGGAAAACATTTCTGTACTTAAAAAAATGCATGCATCCAATAAAAGTTTTTTTAGGTTTCAGCAACTCTAATGGAAAGCTAAGTGTAAATAGATTTCCATCCTCTTACTGATTGAAAAAGTGCAATGAACAATTTTAAGTATACAATGGTTTTGAGCTAAGTCAATTTCTAAGGAGATTCAGGAAAAAGTAAATGTTAGGAGTATGGTTAAATTCCAAATGTTACTAAGTTTTCTAACAAATGAAAGGACCAGTTTATTTTGTAACAACTTAAAGAGCTCCAAAATCAGTCATGAAATATACACATCTGCTGCTAATGCTATCCTTTCCCTTACCCCCAATACATGCATTATCTTCTTGAACAGACCTCAACTTTTTTGTCAATAAAATGTAAAGAAACAGATGAAATATCAGTTCCAATTAAGCAATAACTCAAGGTTTATTTAATAAGTTCAACTGCCATATCCCTTTTCCTTCATTTCCTACCCAAATGTTTTTTCCTTCTTAAATAGTACTAGCAGTTTTCTTCCTCAAATAGTACTAACAGTTCTTCTCTATTTGTACCTTGTTTAAGGTTTTTAAAATAAATTTTTATTGTCCTCACAATAAATTTTATGGGTCCTTTTTTATATTCACTACAGCATGGTTTTCAGAAAATGCACATTTTGTGATTTATGTGACTGATAAGAAATCAAAAGAATAGATAAACATATGTTTTTTCTATCTTACATCTTATTGTTATTGTCTAATTATCCAAGAATAATATCTTGGACATGGAATCTATCTATGGCTCTCTCTGGCTGATTACTAGGAAAAGAAAAAATCATAGGACCCTTCTTTCCTCAGAAAGCAGCCTTTTTAAATTTTTTAAAATCATTTCAACAATCAACCAACAATTCAAAAAGTTCTGTCTGGTCTATATAAAATCTTTACCATATTCATTTATTTCTTATCCATTAATATGCAAACCACTTTATGGTAAACTTTGTATTACCTAACAAACATGTTACAATAATTTCAAGGCTATATTATTATCTATTTACCTTCAATTGGCAATGGCTCCTAAAATCTTTTCCTTTTTCTTTTATTTCCCTATACTACTAAACCTCTTACTATCATAAAAATTTAAGATCAGCTATGCCTTCCAGCATAGGTATTAAGGTCATCTATTCTTATCTGTGACAATTTACATGAAAACCATATACAACATTTCTGTCAAGTGGTCATCGGACCTCTTAAAACCTTATGTATTGAGGGCGGAGCCAAGATGGCGGCATAGAAGCAGCAAAG
>JAQQSW010003747.1:0-14617 GCA_028646575.1 Pseudocheirus occidentalis | reverse complement strand
GTAGAATGTGCAGTGGAATTGGAGTGAAAAGTGCCACAGGAGAATCCCAGATTGACCACCAAATATGATGATTATAGCATTAGCTGCTCTTACTATCTGACTTTTAATAATCTGAGTAATAATTACTAAGTAATCAAAAGAGGGGAGAGTTAAAGTTTATTTTGAAGCCTTGGGCACCTAGACAAGTATTCATGTACATGGGTATTTTAATATTGGCAAAGTTTTTGTCAACGTGACGATGTTGTATAATTTTCCTTCGAAATAAAGAAATACATTGAAATGAAAAAAAAATAAAGCTATACAATTAAATGCAACTGGGAAATAATACATTCAGGGACGGGGTCAGGGAGCCCCTCCCTGCCCTGCTAGAAAGCTAGAGGGGTGTTGGAGGAGGGCATAAAAGGGAACAGATTGTGGGAGGGGCCTTACAGTGGGATCAATGTTCTGGGCTGGGGGGGGTAGGGGCAAAAAGGGGAGAATATTTGTAACTCAAAACCTTGTGGAAATGAATGATGTAACCAAGAAAATAAATTAAAATTAAAAATAAATAAATAAAAGAAACTCCCGCGGTTCTTCAATTTAATTTAAAGCCCTCCACAATCTGACTCCAGACTCCCTTTCCAAATTAATAGTACTTTATTCTTTTACACACTCTGAATTTTAGCCAAAATGGATGATTTGTTGTTTCCTGTACACAACATTCCATTAATTATATCCGTGCATGATCCCTACACAAAGACACCTTGACTCATGTCACTGAAAACAATTTGAGGCCATTCACAGAAAGTTCCCTCTTCTCCCTTCTTCCCCATGTCATATTACTCGGATGCCTTCTGCCACTATTTCTTCCTTTGCCCCTGTTTCACACAGAGAAATAACCTTTATCCTTGCCAAGGCTAGTGATTCCATTTCACAAGTGATTCCATTTCATCCCAAATTCTCAAGCAGATCCCTTTTATCATTCCTACTTTCTCTCATCTTGAGTCACTCCCTGTCTTCTTGCTGCTTCCCTTCATCTCCAAACATGCCCATATTACCCCATCCTCAACCCCCCATTCATTTTAGCATGCATCTATAAATAACAAATAAAAACTTTTATCTCTCCTCCCTTTTATAGCTAAACTTGAGGTCTGTTCCTATAGATGCCTCCATTACCTCTCCTGTTCTCTTAATTTTTTGCATCATTTAATTAAAACTGCTCTCTCCAAAATTACTTACTAAAATGACTAATCTCTTAATTGCCAAATCTAATGCCCTTTCTCAATCCTCCTCCTTGAATTCTCTGCAATCTTTGTCTATTGATCACCCCCTTCTCCTTAATACTCTAAAGAGAAGAGTATTTTTGTGATTCTGCCCCCTCCCTGGTCTCTGACTTTATCTCCTTTGCTGGATTTTCATTCATGTTATGCTGAATAAGTATGAAGGTTTCCCAACGCTCGGTCCTGGGCTCTCTTCTCTCCTTCTGTAATATTTCAGTTGATGACTGCTCAGACCTGCTGAGCTAGGAAGAAACCCCACATCACCTACCTCTGGGGCGGGACACCAACCACAGCCTCCTCAAAGGCTCTTCAGGATCCTGAGAGACTCCCGGATTGGACAGATAAGCCTGACACCCTGGTGAAATTGCAAAGATCCTTTATTGTTCATCTCTTGCTGTGCCTCCATGCGCCGTGTCCCGCCCCTTGCCACCTTCCTTGCTTTTTTATGAACCATTTGTCTGCCTCCTGTCACGTGCCTTGACCACGGCAATTTGGTTCGTGAGGAGAGCTCCTCCGTCAGTAGAGCAAGCTCCATACCTTTGCCCCCCTTTTGCCCACCAAGGTACTCAGTTCCCAGAGATCCAGGGTCCTTGGTAAACAGGACAGGGGTGGAGGCAGAGCCCACTCTCAGATGCCTCTGGGACCCACACCAAGTATCAGCCGTGCTTGCAAGGACACACTGACCAAGGTCAGACATCTGGCTTTTCAAAGCAGGCTAGAAGGCTTAAAGGGGCCGGCTTAGGGGGGTCCCTGGCCCATACAGATGACCTTATCACCTCCCATGGTTTCAGGTATCATTTCTATGCAAGTCTGCTTGTCCAGTCTACATCTCTATCAGTCTCCAGTCTCACATCTCCAACTGCCATTTAGGCATCTCAAAGTGGATCCAACAGACATCTTCAGCTCAACATGTCCCAAACTGAACCCATTATCTTTCCTCCAAAATCCTCTTTTATTCCTAACTTCCTGTTGTGGTTGAGGATAGCACTGTTTTTTCAACAGCCTGTGGGTTTCTCTCTGCCACATTTCCCTCTATTCCAGCACATCCCCCACTTAGCTGTCAAAGGGATCTTCCTAAAGTGCAGGTCTGACTAGGTCATGTCCTACCCAATAACCCCCAGTATCTCCCTAGCATCTCCAGGAACATACAAAATCCTCTGGTGTTCAAAGACCTTCATACTCCCTCCCTCCCTCCACACACACACACACACACACACACACACACACACACACACACCTGTCCAGTTTTCACAAACTTCATACCACCCTCATCCCTAAATAAGTCTGTGATTCATTGACATTGGCCTCTTTGCAGCTTCTTGATTGGCTATCTCTTGACATAAGTATCTCCCCATTCTTAGAATGTTCTTCCTCATCTCTGCCTTCTGCTTCCCCTGGAATTTTTTCAGTTGCACTTAAAATCCCACCTTCTACAGAAACGATTTCCTGATCTTAATTTTGTTTCCTTTTTCCCTCTGATGATTATTCCCAACTTATCCATATATAGCTATACATGTTGTCTCCCCGATTAGACTGAGAACTCCTTGAGAACAAGGGATGTCTTGAGATGAATGAAAAGCAAAGAGACTGAGTTTCTGTGTAACTAATAATTTATTAATTAGGCTGGCTGATAATCAATAAATTGATGGTCGATGGTCTTTCTTGGCAACCAAAGACTATAGCAATTACTGAATGCTCAAATACCTTTGGAAAAGGCAGTGTCTCTGACAGGTGAAAATCAACCTTGATTACTGAAGAATTAATAAGGGGGTGGATATATTAATGAATAAAAGCATTCAGCTCCTTTTAAGAATATAGCTTAATCATGAGACCCAGCTGCCTCTAGCAGTATGAACAAAGTAATCCATCTCCACCCAAACCACCCTGATTGGTCTTCTTCCTCATAAGCTGGGTTACCCTAAACTCTAGTCGAGGAGTATGATGACATGGGCTTATTTCCCAAGGGCAAGAGTTTACCTAGATTAGATGCTGGTTATGCTCTAAACAGAAGTCAGATCTTTTAGTTAGGTGGGGTCCCATCCAAGATCCCAGGACACGTACATAGAGGATTTGGGCAATCTCATCTATCAGCAATATCCTTCCAAGACTGACCTGCAGGGGCTGGTCTCTGAATGCAGAAATAAAAGAGAAAACCTCAACCCTAACTTAATCATTGGTTACTAATATAATAATATATAATATAATAAAATAATATTCTATTTCATTCTCTTACCTTTCTTTGTATCTCCAGTGCTTAGCATGATACCCAGCACATAGTGGATGCTTAATAAACAGGTACTGAATAACAAATTATTGCAATAGCCTACTAGCTGGTGTCCCTGACTCGCCTCTCCACTCCAAGCCCCCCTCTATTTGCCATCAAACTGACCTTCCCAAGATGTAGTTCTGACCATAGCTCCTTCGTTTCTATTCCCGCTATTCAATAAACCCCATTGAGTTGCTGTCACCTCCAGGATCAAATACAAAAAATCCTGTTAAGCTTTCAAAGTTCCTCTTCTACCTTCACAGTCTTCTTACATCTTACTCTCTCCAAAATATTATGATCTAATCACACTGGGCTACTTGCTCCTTGCACAAGACCCCCCATCACCAGAATCTTAAGTATTTTCACCAGCTGTCTGTCATGTTTGAACAGTCCTCATCTCTGCCTCTTGGCTTCTCTGATTCCAATAAATCTCAGCTAAAACTCTACCTTTTGTAAGCTTTTCTCAGTCTTCCTTAACGTTAGAACCTTCCAGGACTGCCTTCAATGTATCCTGTATATACCTTGTTTATACAGAAGAGTCTCTACTTCCCAGGTTGTTGTGAGGCCAAACTGAGTGAGACACAAATGGTAGCTGTTATCATTACATAGTCATTTACATGCGAACTCCCTCGTTAACCTATGATCTCCTTGACGAACACCTTTTTTGTTTTTTTGGCTTTATATCACTACTAGGCATAGGGCCTAGTACATAAGAGGTATGCAATAGGCAGGCAGGTTGGAGACAGGAAGACGAGTTCAAATAGTCCTAGACACTGTATAAACCTTTGGCATGTCACAACTTAAGTTTCCTTCACTGTAAAATGGGGGTAATAGTGTCTACCTTCCCCGGTTATTGTGAGAATCAAATGAGATACTTGTAAAGTGTTGAGCACAGGGTCTGACACATAGTAGGCTCTATTACAAAAGCTAATTATTTATTATCATGGCATGATAGTCACCTTACTGTTGGTCTCCATGCTTGGAATGCATCTTTTTTCTTCACAGAATTCCTGGCTTCATCCGAGGTCCAGCTCAAGTTCCAATATTGACAGAGTTCCTCCTCCTCGCCAGATGCTAGTGTTCTTAGCTAGGAAGTAAATTTTGCATATATTTTGTGCTTAATTTTCTATGTACATAGTTTTGTTTGTCATTATATCCCTAGTATCTAGATGCCCAGCAAATGCTTGAATTGCAGCTGCCGTGCTGTCTATACTTCTTACCCTTCAGAACTAGCTGCAGAATTATTTTTCATGTCTTCAAGGGCAGCAAAACTACATCTTACAGAGTAAGAGACGACCACTCTTATCTTCTTGAACCTAACCTATGGTAAAAATTGTATACTACTTCTCTATTAAAGTCTTAAAAAAAGAAAAGTGGGGGGGCGGCTAGGTGGTGCAGTGAATAGAGCACCGGCCCTGGAGTCAGAAGTACCTGAGTTCAAATCCGGCCTCAGACACTTAACACAAAAACTAGTCGTGTGACTTTGGGCAAGTCACTTAACCCCCCAACTGCCCTCCAAAAAAAAAAAAGCAAAAAAAAAAGTGGGGACGGGAGAGGTTGCAATTTGGGATAGTTAACAAAAGACAACCTTACAGTTTGCAATCTGGTGGTTGGTATTTTCCAGAGTATAGCACAGTTCTCTTCTTATGGTCATATCTATCTACTAAACTGCTGGAAAGCAGGAAACTGCCCCCTACCCCACCTACCCCAAGCTTAAGGGTTGCATATTCATCACTTGATAAATGTCTTATTTTGAACTGTTAACATACTGAGAAGTACATATACATATATGTATACATACAAGTGTATATATACATATATATATATACACACACGAATAAAACCCCTCCTGAACCAGCAACATGTCAACATTATCTGGTTCTGAGGAAAGTTCCATACATACCTACATATACATATATGTACACACATGTATGTATGCTTGTATGTTTTTTCTTCTGAAATTAAAAAAAAGGGTGTTGCTCACAAAGGTTGAACAATAGATTTTAAACAGAAAAGTAAACCTGAAGATATTTAATAATTGAGGACTGAATGGTCCCCAGGTAGATTAAAAATTATAGAAACCAAGTTTGGGGTACTCCATGCTGTGCTGCTGGCTTGATCTATATTTTTTACAATTTAGAATTTAATATTGTAAATACTTGGCCACTGCGTTATTTATCCTAATATGCCAAGACAGAAGATAGCATTATGTCCCCAGCTTACACATTTGCCTTTTCCTTTGCATATTTTTTAACACAGTGCACAGCACATAGTAAAGCACTTAATAAAGATTTGCTGGGTGATTCACAAATAGGAAAGTTAATTCCCAGAAAAGGAGTATTTGACCTTCCTCCCAGGATCACCTTATGGAAACCACAACCTCTACCAAAGAAGTGGCAAACAAGAGCTCACAACACTCCCAAGTACAACAGAACAAGATCAAAATGTAATTGGGAAATAGTGAAAAATGCAACATAGCATAGGTAATATTACATTTTTAAAACTTAGATAGGTAGCCAGTAGGGATCTTTATAAATCAATTAGTGGCCCTCTTTCTGAATGTCTCTGTTGTTCAAGATAAAGATTCCTCATCTGCAAAATGAGGGTGTGAAGTGATGGCCTCACAGGCCCTTTCAGCTGATACTGCAACTGATACTCATTAAGAAACCTATTGTGAAGCAAGTATTACAAACCATTCCATTTCAGACAACAGGAAAAGAGGTACTTTGTTGTTCAGTTGTGCCCATTTGGGGTTATCTTGGCAAAGACACTATTGTAGTTTGCCATTTCCTCCTCCAGCTCATTTTTACAGGTGAGGAAACTAAGGCAATCAAGGTTAAGTGACTTGCCCAGGGTCATACAGCTAGTATCTAAGGGAGGGATATGAACTCAGGAGTCTTCCTGACTCCAGGGTCAGCACTATATCTACTAAGCCCTCTCACAATATTACAGTGTCTTCTTTTATGCACAGTGCTGTCAGTTCTGGATTTTTGAGGTAGATATCTTTGTTAAACTTCTAACACATTTGCCTGCCAATTCATGTCTAATTTGGGCTCAATCTCAAGGGCACATAACACAAATAGCATTGTTTCAACAAAGTTTTGGTGTAAATTTCAAACTTTAAATTTTCACTGATACATATCAACTAAGGAAATCACTTCTACAGTATTCAACTGCTAGTTCATTCTTTTCTAGCTCCTGTATTTATAGAGTACAGAAGTGAAAGAAAATTAAAGTCTAACAAAACTTTCCCAATTGGAAAGAAGCTAAACCTGCTAGGAAAAAAAAAAAACCCTACACCTAAGGTCTTACTATTGATGTGGGTGCCTCATTCTGTGAGCAGTACAAAGGGTACTGGAGGAAGAGAACCCGAGAAAGTTCTCTCCTAAATACGTACATGAACTGATGCCGAGTGAAGTGAGCAGAATCAGGAGACCATTGAACACAGTAACAGCAACACTGTGTGATGATCACCTTTGACAGACTTAGCTCTTCCCAGTAATAAAAGGATCTAAGACAATTTCAGAAGTCATGATGGAAAATGCCATCCACATGCTGAGAAAGAACTATGGAATCTAAATGCAGATGGAAGCAAACCATTTCCTTTTTTCCTTTCTCATGGTTTTCCCTTTTTGTTCTGATTCTTCTTTCACGACATAACTAATGCAGAAATATATTTAATATGATTGTACATGTACAGCCTATATCAGAACACATGCTGTCTTGGGGGGAAGAGAGGGAGAAGGAAAAATCTACAATTCAAAAATCTTTTAAGGGTGGATGTTGAAAATTAAAAATAAATGAATTCTTTCTCCCATTCACCCCCTTTTAATTCATAAGTTCAATTTCTCTTCAGCATACAAGAACAAAATTTAAAAAAAAATTCAGGTGACTATTAGGTCATTGGTTTAAACTTGTTACCCTGTCCTTGCTTCCACAAGGGTTCGTGTGCTATTATATTTGAATCTGTATCTCATCAATGTGGGTACATGGGTGCAAATCAACACATGCATGTATTTTCTTATTTCTAGTCCAATCTCATTTGAGAATTCATTTACCCAGAGCCCTGACGGTCGTCCTTTAGTTCTCTTTGTATTAGAGATACCAATATTGGATTCTGGCTAGCCATTCCTCATCTTCATTTCAACTTCTTCTGATTAAAGATACACTTGACTATGACGTATCTCATGTCATAAACTGATGCTGAAATCCACTACACAGGCACTAAAGACCTGTACTGTACCGTAAAGTCCTCTGCATTAAGTATAAGGGATGACATTGTAAAGTTAACATTTGAAGAGTAATTAAAAAATACAAGTCTTATTATCACACATTTGAGTCTATTAATAAGAACAGCAACAACAGTAAGTATATAGAAATCAGGGTAGCTCATACTGAGGTCACTGGAAAATATGCCTAAAAAATGAAGTCATTTATGGGTATTTACAAAGTTTTCTCTGTATTTCTTTATCTGCTCATTAGCTAGTATGTGTACCTTGATCTACAGTTTTATCCGTCATTCATACACACACGTGTGCACATCAATATAAGCGTGTGTGTATATATATATATATATATATATATATGCTGTCAGTCTATATTCTTAAAGACAATAATGAACATTCATGATAATCTAAGAATACAAAAATAGGAAGAAGATTGTAGCAAATTTCAAAATATTAATCCTTGCTCACAAAACAGGTTTCTCTTTAAAAAGTGTATGTTGAATTCATGGACTGCCAGGTCATCAAATGGTAATAAAGGAAAGATATCATTATACCTATTGAGGAATTTTTCCCCAAAGAAATTTGGTGAAAATGGAAAAAAAAAAGTTTTTAAAGTACATACACATGTAAAGAATCATTAGTCAGACAATGAAATGCATCTATTTTGTAAGCAGAGTGGTTTACATTTAAGTGGTTTACACACTCTTCTTCTAATAAAAGTAGATCCTGACTAAAAGCTTTTAATATTTTGAAGTTCAAAGGTGAAAAGTGTGGAAAAATTGAAACATTGTCTGGATGCAGAAATAAATATTTAAGGGAAAAAGAAAAATGTGAACAAAAGCCCCAAAAATGGTAATTAAAGGTGATGTGCAAACTTCACCAACTATACTTTCACATTTTAAATATAAGACCAAAACTACCCACGGATAAAAGTTCAGGTAAGTAAAAAGTAGTATTTAGGTTTCCTAGGATAATGACAATATTAATTTATGACCATTTCTAAGCAATTTAAAGATAATTTGCATGAAACACAAATAGGCAACAATTTCAAACAAAATTCAATTTTATACATTATGTACTTGTAAGGACTAAAAATATCTGGTCAAATATTAAGTCCTTTAAATATATTGAAACTGACATATTAGGTCCAATTTAGATGGGGGGAGATGCACATTGTAATAAAACAAACCATTACCTATTTTTAAGCTAACCATTTGTATCTCCCAATTTTAATTGAAACTCATTTTCTAGAAACTAACATCTTTTTAGTCTTGTAGTTATGAAGTCATACATGTGGTCAGCATGATCAAAAACTGTTTACATTAAGCTGTTTCCATAAACATTGCTCAAACTTAATTCATCTGGTGATAAACTAATCCCTCTAAGTGGTATTACAAAGTAGAACACAAATAGAAAATGGATCCTTGAAGCTACATATATGACTTAGAAAACCACAAACTATGTTGTAGTATATATATTTTGTCAAGCATCTCCCAATTAAATTTTAATCTAGTTCAGGCCACACGCCCAAGGGTATGTGACTAGGATGATTTTGATACCTCTGTTCTAAATTATTGTCCCTCCAAGGATTATTAAAGTTACGATTTTCTAACCAGGTTCCAACATAATTCTAATAAGCAGTAGAGACCCATGGCCATTACCCATTGCTTTTGGGAAAAAATTAAGTGACCATCACCAATGTTTCTTTTCTCCACCCAAATTCTCCAACTAGTTTCAAACAAGCTCAAGGAATATATAGTTTACTTAAAAATTTGCGTAGCAAAACCCTTCTCCTTTCAAGAAACATTAAAATGACAAGTGGATAGAAATGTAAAAATAAAATGTTCAGTACTTAAGATGGCAACCTACCCACTCAAAGAATGAAATGAACAAACTCAATTCCATGCCTTCCCAAGACATACATATCGAACTATGAAAAGTCTTGATTCATATTATATGAAACATCACCATATTCTTCTCCAACTTCTACAACAATGATAGTAGGAACTACTTACATTTTAATTTAAGCACACAGGACAATTTGGTCCATACCTGGGGGTAATTTTATCCTCCATTATACTTACATAATTACTGCATAGGTAAAATGTCAGTTTGAAGTTGCCAAAATCATATTGCTTCTGTCTGAAGGCTCCAAACCTTCTGACTCTAATTCTGAATTCGGGTCATTTTTCCATCAAAGTTATTTCAACTTAATCCACAGCCTTCTTCCTTTTAAAATCAATACAGCTATAAAACCCTAACTTTCAAATTCCTCTTCTAAATTATTTGCAAATAGCTTTTCTCTTCAAGTAATATTTATTAGTGCTATTTAAACACACTAGAAACGCTACTTTAAAATGCCCTTCAAAGTATTCAATCATTGCTTAATTTGTTTCAGTCTTCATATTTAATAGTTGAAGGCAGCAGAGAATATTCTCTGGCTATTAATAAATGGAATTCAAGAGATAAGAATTTCCTGGCTATGAGCATCAAGATATTGCAATACATTACTCAAATTATGAAACCTTTTTGGTGAAGTTATTTAGAAAGAGTTTCTAGGATAACTACAGTAACAAACCAGTTGGCTTCCCGGTGTCCTTTTTAGTCTTGCAAATAACTCTATCCTTAGCATATTCTAAATTTTTGTGTCCAAACTAATGAACCTCAATAGTGATTCTAAGTCTAATCCAAGAGCTCCAGTGATGCAGCTGTCAGTAAATATGCTCACACATTTTTTTATTGGCCACAACTGCTTATGGCAACTCATGTTGTATATTTAAAAGCCTATTTAATAAAGACAACCTAACCAGAATTAGAACCAAAATTATTTTAATACCACCTTCTACTACATCTACAATCCAAGACTGGGGATGTGTTCTTTCTCCAACACTACCTGTAATCGTTTTTCTTTCTTTTCTCCCAAGGGTTGGAGGGAAAGGGGGCTTGGGAAGAGGAAGGTACGAGAGGAAAAGGTGGAGAGGGAAAACCAGTTAAAAGTACTGAAATGTTAGACAAAATATTTTAGAAGGAATACAGCCAAAGGATACAAAATTCAAAGAATTTTTTTGTTCATAGCACAATTATGCTACAAAATTAATTGAGAATGTATTTCATCCAGGAGGACAAAGCTAAAAAACTGGAACAGAACAAACCTGTAAAAATGTAAATTTTTATGTTGCTAAAATACTACAAATGGTTCTGGGATTAACTGTGCAATTAAAAATAAAACTTGTTATTATTTAACAGTACTTCATATAATATACTTGTCAAACAATGGGAAATGACTGCTTTCCAAAAGCTTTTTTCTAAACTCAAAAACCAATAACTATCTTAAATAAATATGGTACATTCTGTTTTTAATAAAGGCGAGTAAAGCACATTTGTGTTTACAAGACCAATACCTTGAACACTACACAGAAAGACAATATATGAAAATCCAGTTTATTTTTCATGTAGTGGACAGATCCAGTCAATGTGAGCAGGTTTTTTCCATGTGTAATAACTTATCAAAATATGGTGGTTTTTTTTTAAATCCACAAGATTCTTCCTTATTGTCCACTCTGAAAATCTTGGGTTTTGCAACACACCCAAATAAAGCTCTTGATTTTAGATCATTTCTATAAATTTGGAAGAAGTGTGGTGAGTCTTTTCTGTAACATTTACTGCACTACAAACAGTTAAAGAGCAATTATGTTTCAAAAAGTGAACACTACGACAGCTCAGTTCAGGAAATTAAAGTTTTAGTGCACTTTGCTCCAGTTTTAGCCAACATGCTACATTGCCCCATTTTTTTTTGCGTACAAAGTGGACTTGAGGATTTCCATTATAAGAAAGAAATAAGACACTGCAAGCGAAACAGTGTTAAGTTGCCGTTTTTCTTAAAGACCTGGACATTTTAAGACAGAAGCTTTGCAAAACATTACACATTTTTTTTTATTAAATGAGAAACAATCTCATTTGTTACATCGTCACATTGCTAGTCAGAGAAACGCTGCAGTGATGAAGAAAGTCAATGCTGGATCAACCAAAGTCCTCATTTCTACAACATTCATTTACAAAGAAATTATAGTAATGTTCAACACAGCTCAACACAACATTCTTGGTTTTCTTCATAAAGAAGTCCCCCCAATATTTTCTTCTAATGGGGTATTTTACTACATAAATTATAGTTCTTCATTTTTACAATTCACCCCAAACTGTATGAGATGTATCACACTAAAACTTCTAAAGCTGTTAGAGAATCCTTCACACATCATCATCATCAGATGTGTCACTGCTGCTTGTCTCTGTGTCATCATTCTCAAAAGTGGGTTTGAAAGTGCTGTTTTTCCAGGGTCCAAACTTGAAGCCACAGATCAGGCCATTTTTCAAAATACCATTTTTTCTAAGACCATTCTTCTGTAACTGTAATGTAAAAAATACAAAATGTCCATGTTTTAGCAACTGAAAAGAACTGCTACAATAAAATATAACTATGTGCCAATACTTTACATAATCCATACCTATACAAAGGTATCAACAGCATATAAAATTAAAAAATCTTATGTATCAGCTAGTAAGGAAAACACAAGGCTAGATCCTACTGGCTATATAAACTACTTTCTAGATATGTCTGGTACTTTTAGAAGAGCTAACCTACATCCTCACGAGTGACAAATATCTGAAAAACCATGGCAGGCAGCAGTTTGGAGAAATCTGAGGTCTGTTTTAGTGAAGTGCAAACTCAATGAGTTAACAGTGTGATATGATAGCCAAAAAGCCACAGTGCTATTAGACTGGTTACATCGTGAGTAAAGTGTCAAGTTCTAAGTCACCACAGTCTAATAGTAAAGACAATGAAAAGTTAGAGAACATTCAGAAGACGGGATCAGAAATATGAAGAGTCTTAAATTTCACATCACATGAAAATTAACGGACTGAAATGAAGACATTTCAAAGCCTAATGAAGAACAGACTCAGAAGGGGCATAATTGCTACTTTCAAATCATATCGACAGAACTATCATTAACAGGTGGAATTAAGAGGTAAATTTAGGTTGGATGTGAAGGAAGAATTCCTATTAGTTATACCAAAGTAGAATGGCCTGTCTTAGTCTTTTTAAGCAAAAGCTAAGGAACACTTTTAGGTGTGCTATAAATGGAGATTTTCCCTTAGGGAAAGACTAGACTAAGCAACTGAGCTCTCTTACATATCTGAAATGCTGTGATCTCTCTTCCAGTTCATTAAATGGCATTCTTATGACCCAAAAGATGTGCACTCTCATACTCTGTTTCTATATAAGTAAGAGTCTGACTGGCAGGATAGACCATTCCAATTAAAATTGCCAATGACCAGACCAAAAGAGTAAGTTCAAAACCGCGCGTGCGTGCGTGCATGCGTGTGTGTGTGTAAAGACACCCTTTCACCAATAATGTTTAGAAAGAAAAGGCAGCAATACACTAAAATAATAAGGAACCTTCTGATAACTGAAATTTAAGGTATGATTCAGTTATACGCTTCAACAACCATCATGTAAATTCCCAAGATTTTAAGTTTCATTATTCTAATGAAAACTACAACTCCTTAATCTAGGAGTAAGTCTAATTACACTCCATATTTAAATCCAGGTAGATTAAGCAATATCTCAGAGAGAAAATGGATTATAAGTTATAAGTAACTGTTGACAAAAATTTAGGGAAATCAAGTGAATACAAAAGTGTGCTCTCAATATCAGTATTATCACAACCACAGTAGATGTAGATCTCATACCTATTCATATATGGTAGAATGGGCTACTACATACTATGATCTCTAGAAATTGCCCATTTATAAAGTTCTTTTCAGTAAAATTACAAGTCATCTCTAACCAACACCTGGGTAGATAAAACTGTTTTTCTAATACACTTATTAACAGATCACTTACTTTACCTATCTGTCCCATGACAAACTAGCTTTTAGGTTAAGTTTCTGATCTCAATTATGTGGGTGATCAGGGTTTTTCTTTCACATTAATGAAAACAAAAATGTGTGTATGTAAAATGTAGGACAATCAATTTCTCTCAATATCTCCTTTCTGATTAAAAACTGATCCCTAAATTATTATTTCATTGTCACTCACACCTCTTTAAAAAGACCTATGTGGTTTATCATGAACTTTTTTATTTTGAAAGGAAAGGTGTGGTTGAAGCAGTTTATTCAATGGAGCAAAATAACAGAGCTATTACATTAATTTTCTTCAAATGAGCTCAAGATGATCTATAGATAACTAGTAAATGAGGGCTGAACCAGATGGGTTCTAAGGTTACTTCACAATTTATATCTATGATCCTATGATCTGAAGAAAACTACCATCACTAAATTAATTTTATAGATGAGAAAGAGAGAGGGACAAATAGAGAGACAGACACATGGAGAGGAGACAGGAAAGAGAGGAAGAGGGGGCAGGGGGAAAAAGAAAGAGAGAGAGGGACAGAGGGAAAGGGAGAGAGAAAAGCACTCCAAAGGAAATATTGAAAACTACCAAAAAATTACTTTATAAAACTAGAAAAAAATAATGACAAAATTCATTTGGAAGAACAAAAAGTCCAGAATATCAAGGCAATTAATGAAAAGAAATGCTAGGGAAGGAAGGTGACCTAGCTGTACCAAATTTTAATCGATATTATAAAGCAGCAGTCATCAAAACTGCTTGGTACTGGCTAAGGAACAGAGCAGCAGATCAATGGAATAGATTCGGTACAAAAGACTCAGTAGTCAATGGTTATAAGTAATATACCGTTTGATAAGCTGAAAGACCCTACTTTCTGGGATAAGAACTCAATATTTGACAAAAACTGCTGGGAAAATTGGAATATAGTATGGCAGAAACTGGGCATAGACCATCACCT
>JAQQSW010003746.1:0-14617 GCA_028646575.1 Pseudocheirus occidentalis | reverse complement strand
AGTAGAATAAGGGTACACAAAGTGTGATCCAAAGACAACTGAGAGTCATCAAGGTCAAAACTATTTTTATAAACTACTCAGACATTACTTATTAATATACTCCCTTTTCTAACTATATATCTATGTGAGGCAGAATTATCTTCACATTTCAACCAAAACAATATATCACAACAAACTGAATGTAGAAGCAGAAGAAAATCCAGTTGTCTTCTGTTAAGCCAGGCATTAAAGGGATTTGCAAAAATATATAAAACAGTGCTACTTTTCTCACTAATTTTTGTTTGAGAAGTTTTTTTTATTAAAATATGTTATGTTAAAAAATAAAATAAAATAATTCTGAAAATGGAAAAATATAAATTATATGGAAAAAAAAATTTTAAAGACACCGTTGTCCCAATAACAAAAAGGCTTTTGACAAAATCTTAACACCTGTTTATTGAAATACACTATAAAGCATAGGAATAAATGGACCTCTTCTTAATATAATACATAATGTCTGTTTAAAATCAAGAACAAACATTAGATATATTAACAAAAAGCTAGAAACTTGATTACAGTCAGAAATGAAATATGGATGCCTATTATTACCACTACTGCTGAACATAAGGCCAGAAATATTTTCTGTAGCAGTAAGATAAAAAAAAAAGTGATGGAATAAGCATAGGCAAAGAGGAAGCAATATTATCCCCTTTTGCAGATGATATGGCTTATTTAGAAAGTCCTGAAGAATAAGCTGAAACTAATTGAAACAATAAATTCAGAACACTTACAGGGCATAAAATAAACATGCAAATTTCTTTTTATTACCAGTGAAACCTAAAGGAAGAGACAGAAAGTGAAATGCCATTCAGAATAAATACAGAATGTATAAAACATCTGGCAGTCTGTCTACCAAGACACCTAGAAACTGTATGAATAAAACTGCAAAACCCTCTTTGTAGAAATACAGACTTAAACAATTTATGAAATGTTAATTTGTTCATGGGTAGATTGAGTCAGTATGAAAGAATAATAGCATTATCTAACGTATTCAGTGCCATACCACACTACCAAAGGATTATATTATGTAACTTAAAAAAATAGTAATGAAATTTATACAGAGTAACAAAAAGATCAAGAATCTCAAGGGTGATGAGAAAAAAATAGGAAAGAAGGGGATTTAACAATACTAGTTCTTAAACTATGCTATACTGTAGTAATCATTAAAATGATTTGGTGCTGATTAAGTAATAGAGAAGTTTAGCAGTGGAAAAGCTTAGGTATATAGTACAAAGGCAAAAACTGGCACTGTAGCATAATGTTTGATAAACCCAAAGACTCCAGTTACTGGAGTCAACTTAGTTTTTCAGTTTTCCTTAAAGTTTTTGTCAAATAATAAGTTCTGACTTATATCTTGAAGAAATTAGAAATAAATCAATGCCTCATACCAAGATTAAATCCATATGGGTAAATAATTAAGACAGAAAAGGTGATAATAAATAAAACAATTTTGTTTACATGAAATTAAATTGTTTTCACACAGACAAAACCAGTGCAGCTAAAAGGTAGAAGGAAAACAGGTAACTTTAAAAAAACACAACAACTTTTTAAGCAAATTTTTTTCTGGTGAAAATCCCATATTCAGAATTCAAATCTATAAGAACTATTCCCCAGTTGATAAATGGCCAGAGGATATGAACAGGCAGTTCTAAGGAAGAATTAGTAACTCTTTTTCATAGTATCCAAAAACTAGAAAGAAGAGCGTCCCTAATATTTGGGAAACGTCTAAACAAATTGTGTTATAATGGAATATTAAGACACTATTAGAAATGATGCAGTCGATGGTTTTCAAGGAAATTGGGAAGAAAACCTCTGTGAATTGGTACAGAGTAAAGTTAACAGAACTAGGAGAACAGTTTATACAGTGATGACAACTTTGAAAGGCTTTGGAACTCTTGTCAGTTCAGCGATTAACCATATTTCCAGATGAGGGAAGGTGAAGCATGCTACTTGCCTCCTGCCAAAGAGATGATGGACTAAAATGTAGAATGAGACAGACATTTTTTTATGGTCAGTGTAGGAATTTGTTTTTCTGGGCTATGCATATTTTTATTAGAGTTTTATTTTTTAATTTTTCAGTGGCAGGGAGTGGTAAGCATGTGTAAGGGGCATATGCATTATTCACATAAAAAATTATAAACTAGGTAAGAAAATAGGTATACCAGTCAGCAGTTATTAGTACTCTCTTAATTGCTTTTTTGTACAATAATAAAGTCTAATTTCCCCCCACATCTTTGCTAATATTTCCTTCTTTCTGTTATCTTGAGAAAGTAAGCCTCAGTCTTCTCAAAATTGAAAATAAAGCAAGGAAGGCCCAAGATGTTGGGTATATCGCTTGTGATGAATTTATGGAAGGATATTTTTAAAATAGTACCACAAAATGGACAGATACGGTTTTAAATTATTAGTTTGAATCTGCTTCACAGAAACAAATGGAAGATCACAGATGCATTTGGGCAAAATGATATTAACTGATATTTATAAAATGCTGTAACATTTGCAAAGCATTTTAGGAACATTCTCAGTTAAGAATCAAAACAATCCTGTAGTAGCTATTAAATTCTCATTTTAAAGATGAGGAATCTTTTCATGACTAAAGCTGTAAAAAATAAAACAGGATTTAAGTCCTTAGTGCCAATATAAAATGGCCAAACTACTTGATGGTGTATCCCAAGTAGAGTACTTTCACCCAAACCCACCCTCCTCCAGATTTATCGCTGTCCTTAAAGTCATCCAGATTCAGAGACCTGGTAGTCCGTTCTGACATTTCCCTATCTCCAAATGTAACCTGTTAGCCTAGTCTTGTCCACTGCACCTCTACAGCTCTCATATCCACCTAGCAGAAGACCACACTGTCTCTTCTCTGGACAACTACAGTAACCTCCACTGATCTTCCCTAGCCAATACTTATTCTCCATATAGCTACCAAACTAGTTAAGATTAAGGTAGTCCTTTCTGATATTGGCTGCATTTTTTTTATATCTCCACTCTCTCTCCATCTCCTACCCCAATACTCATTGGTCCTGGAGGCATTTGTAATACTCATTGTCACCTACTACCACTTCTCAATGCCATCACTAAACACTCTGAGTGAACCTGAGGTTCACTCTAACCAGATTTATCACCCAAGACTCTGGTGATTAATATCTACTGACTGCTCATATACTCTCTCTTCTTATACAGTAAGTTTAGTGTATGGCTTATTCCACTCCAACTCTTGGTCCCACACAAAAATATTTCAGTATAAATACTGAAATCATCTTTTGGATTTGTGGAAGGATTAATGAGTAAGTAAGAGATAAGAGTCACAGAGGTTAAAATTGGTACTTGATCACAAAAACTGAAAAGTTTTTTTTATCAAAATCAGTGCAATTAAGAAGGAAACAGGTAACTGAGAAAAATCCTGTTAGCAAGTTTCTTTGATAAAGATCTCATTTACATAAGAAATGAATTCAGATTTATGAAAAGAACTATTCTGCAACTGATAAATGACCAAAAAATATGAACAGGCTTTTCTCAAGGGAAGAAAGCAAAGCTCTCAATAACAATTTCTTTAAATGTTCCAAATTACTAACAGTTAAAGAAATGCAAATTTTAAAACTCTGAGGTTCTACTTCACATCCATCAGAACTTCAAAGTTACTTCCCCCATCTCCCCTGGCAGTGACAAACATTGGATGGGCTACAGGAAAACAGTCACATTGATGCAACGCTGATGGAACTATGAATTGGTCTAGCCATTTTGAAAAGCAATTTGGAACTATGCCCCTGTATTCACAAGCATCCTTAGTGTTTGATTCAGTAAAACCATTACTAGGCCTAGACCCCAAAGAACAAAGAAAAGATCCTAGATATACAAAGATATTTATAGCAGCTCTTTTTGTGGTAGCAAAGCACTGAAAACTAAAGGGGTACCCCTCTATTGATGGTATATGAACAAACTATGGTACATGAATGTACTTGAATACTATTGTGCTATAAGAAATGGTAAAAGGGTATGGTTTCAGAAAAACCTAAAACACAACACAATGATCATTCATAATTCCAGAAGATCACTAATTTAAGAAAATGAAAAATGTTATGCGCCTCCTGAAAGAGGTGCTAGGCTAAAAATATGTAGACTAAGAGAGACACTTTTGGACATGGCTGCTCTAGGATTTTGTTTTGACTATGCGTATTTGTTATTTGTTTTGTTTTTCTGTTTTTTTCCCTTTATTATTTATTTTATTTATTCTATCTATTTATTTTCTTTTTTTAAAAAAAATGCTTACCTGATCAAAGAATCAAATGAATTTATTTTGTGAAAATAGGGTGGGCTACTCATCTCAGATTTGTGGAAACTGTACTCACATACCTACTCTTCTTCATGCCTCTTTTCTGTTGTTAGCACTTCAGGATTTCATACAGGTAATAATAGGAAAATTATTTTTATTAAATGGCTAAGTAAATGTCACTTATATTTTAGCCTATATGCCTGTATTGTTATCATTCAAAATAATTTTTAAACTCCATATTATTATTACTGTAGAAACAATGAATGGAATTAACAGTAATTCAGTAATAAATGGCTAAGTTCCCAGAGCTGTGTGTGATTCTCTCAAACCTCAGTTATTATTTCAGAGTGCCAAAGTACAATGAGATAAACAAGATCCAACTGTTGAATTCTGAAGAATAAGAAATGTGGTTTATGTAATTACAATAAACAATTAAAAATATTTATTCTGAAACTATCATCACATCCCTACCATCTTCAATTATTTTTGTCTTTCCCAAAAAGTCTTCCAATTCTAACGTAGCATACAAATAACAAAAAAACTGCAATTCATATTAGGAAAGATTAAATAATTTATAGGAATAATTTCAGGAAGGAGCCACAAAAGCAAGAAAGCGAATCTTTGCTATCTAAGCAAAGTCAAGACAGTGAAGAGGAGGGTTCCCAGCATGTTGGGTTGAACCTCTATGAAGGATTTAGGGGGAACACAAACAAAAGTCTCACTGATTGAGAAGTTATAAATTAGATTGCAATGGAGGGCACAGCCATATTAATGAGATCACAGATTCAAGGAAACATCTGATAAACTTTCTAAATTCCAAAATAGTGCAAAACATATTTGACTAATCTTTATCTACTAGATTTACCCAATTTCCCATGATCAAAACTTTGGTATATATTTGATTACTGATTGCCAGGGGTGGGGAATCTGTGGCCTGGAAGACCTGAGATCAGATCTGGCCTCAGACACTTATTAGCTCTGTGATTGTGGGTTAGTCACTGTAAAATAAGGATGACAGTGTCTCTCACCTTTCAGAGTTGTTGTTAGGATAAAAAGAATTAATTTTTATAAAGTTATTTGGGTAGCTAGCCAGCATAATAGATATAGTGCTGGACATGGAGTCAGGGAGACTCATCTTCCTGAGTTCAGATGTGGCCTCGGACACTTAATAGTTGTGTGACACAGGGCAAGTCACTTAATCCTGTCTGCCTTAGTTTCCTCATCTATAAAAATGAACTGGAGACAGAAAAGGCAAATCACTCCAGTGTCTTTGCCAAGGAAACCCCAAATATGGTCACAAAGAATTGAAAAATTCACTGAAAAAGAAGTGAACAAAAAAGTGCATTACAAACTTTAAAGCACTATAGAAATGCTAGGTGGTAGTAGTAGTAGTAGTAGTAGTAGTAGTAGTAGTAGTGGTAGTAGTAGTAGTAGTGGTAGTAGTAGTAGTAGTAGTAGTAGTAAATATATGATCTTAAAAGGTTATGAAAAAGTTGTTTCCTGAGACTAAAGTAGCAAAAGACTTCAATGATACAGATCACCTAAGAGAATATTCAGTGACCAAAGGTAATCTTTAGTTCAATCAAATTGTCGCAGTTTATAAGAATTAACTTTTAAAAAAAAGTCAGTCTTATGGAAACCATTTGTTCTATATATTATTATTGGCAACACCATATTTAATACAACAGTACCCAAAATTTGAGGTCAAGCTGATTTTTTATTTTTAAATGAACTTTAGACATATGGACCACATATTAGAAAAGCAGTGGTTTACATAAAAAGCAGATTCTAAACAGGTGAATCATTTTTAACAAATATCATTTTCATGCCCATTTTTTCCTAATAGCTAAGATATTAGATAATGAATGTGTCAATGCAGAAGCAGTCCAAAACCTAACAGAAACAATTAGTGATAATGAAATTCTCCCTGCTTTAGGACTTTGCTACATTTTAAGGAAATGCTATCTCAGTACTTCATTCCCTATATAATGCTTTACACTTTACAAAATAATTTCATAGATATCTTATTTGATTGCAACAAAAAGATACTATACACAAAAGCCTTCACGCAATATAAGACAAACATCATCATAAATTTGCTAAACTCCACGGTCCTGTCAGTTGCCCATTTAGAAGACTATTCTGTTGTAGCTTATGCCAACCAAATGCCTATGGTAATAGTGTATTTAATAGTTTCCATATTCTGAATAGGTAGAAACTTACTATTATAGATAAGGAAACCATAGTGGTAAAGGCTCTCCCTAAAATTAATCTAATGCCATTCTCACTATCTCACTGCTACTTAAGGCCAACTTTTAGAGCACTAGATAACTAAACATGCTATGACTACACAGTTTCAGTACTATTATTTTATTACCCATTTTATTTAGTGTATACTGATAGACAAATCTGTTCTTCATATGGGTATTAGATGGGAATAGGCAGGAATAGACAAACAATATTCAAACATGCATAATTGAAAGAAGTAGGCTCTGAGTCTTAAGTTTGGAGAGGTGTGTTTGTGAGAGTGTGTGTGTGTCTGTCTGTCAGTGTCAGGAGGACCTGAGTTCAAATCTGCCCTCAGTCACTTGACACATTTACTAGCCATGTGACTTTGGGCAAGTTACTTAACCCCAATTGCCCTACAAAAAGAAAAAAAAGGATCCTTCTATCCTTCTTAAGCAATGGAGCTTAGAACAGAATACACTCTTCAGGATATTATCTGGCCAGAGGAAAGTAGAGTGTCACTATCACCTAGAAACTAGTTCTCTCTCAAAGTAAACCAGAATTGCAGTAGTTTGTTTGGGTCTTTGGGAGGTAGAGGTGGCAGGGTGAGAAGGGTAATGGGTGGCTGCCATATCATACTATTGATTAATTTAACTCTCAGTTCATTGCCCTCAGATCAAATTCTGGGTTCCCCATCATGTCCTTGTGAAGCTGGGTTTTTTTTCTTACCCAAAGTAAAGTTTATCCTCAGTGAAGTGCATCTTGTTTAGATTCACCCAATATTCTAGCCTGTCCAGACTTTTTTGGATCCAGATTAATTCACTGTGTTAGCTGTCCTTTCTAGTATTGTGTCTTCTGCTGATTGAGTAAGCACACCATCTATGCCTTTTACCCAAAATTTTGATAAAATTTAAACAGCATAGGGTCAAATACAGATCCCTAGGCCACTACTCTAGAAATATCTTTCCATGTTGACTTTGAACTTTAATGACGACTTTTTCATTCTAGTCGTTCAACCATTTTGAAATTCATGTAGGTGTACTGTTATCTTGCCTGCATCTCCATAAATGTTTCCAAAAACAAACTGTGCGCTAAAATCTACCTATACCATACTTATGGTTTCCGCTTGATCTTAGTAGTTTAATAACTTTTTCAAAAAGAAAATAAGGTTGGTCTGACATGACCTATTCTTGATAAATCTAGCATGACTTTGTGGTCATAACTTCTCCCATATTCACTGGCTTTTAATAATGTGTTCAGGAGCACAAATGAAAACAATTTCAAATACATAAAACTTAAAAGATTTTGCACAAATACAATCATGTCGCTTAGGACAAAAAGGAAAAAAACATCAACCGAGAAAAACATTTACATCAGTTATCTTTAAGGACTGATATCCAAGATGTTTAGAGAATAAACACAACTATATAAGAACAATAGATACTATCCCCAACAGATAAGTAGTAAAATAAATATGGATAAATGATTCTCTCAGGAATTGGAAACTATTAAATTGCTCTGAATCACTTATAATACAAGAAATGCAAATCACAACAACTTTGAAGTTCCACTTAATACCCAACAAATTGGAAAAGATTTTAAAGAACAAAAATATTAAAGAGTTTATAGGGGAAAATAGGCATACTAACACACTGATGGTAGAGTTGTAGATTAGTTTAGCCATTGTGGAAAGCAGTCTATAATTATACTTAGAAAATGACTAACACGTCTGTACCCTTTGACTCACAGATCCCTCTACTAAGCATATGCTCCTCAGCAAAAAAAGAGAGAAAGAAAGAAAGAAAGAAAGAAAGAAAGAAAGAAAGAAAGAAAGAAAGAAAGAAAGGACAAAGAAAGACCTGTAGAAACTTTTGATTCTCCAAGATTTTTAGAAAATGGTTGATAATAGTTTAGCGTAATCATCCATTAGTTTATCTGAGTCAGATGACCACCTATTAACTTACTTATCTTGGTATAATTTTCTGTTTAGCCATTTGTTTTCTGTTCTTTCCATTACAGAGTCATTATCTGTGGTATAAAAGAGAAGTAAAGTAAGAATTGGCTTTCCCTGCTTTCACAGTTGATCATTATTACACTATTGGTATTACTGTATACAGTGTTCTCTGGGTTCTGTTCACTTCACTTTGCATCAGTTCATCTAAGTCTTTCCAGGTTTTTCCAGCATGTATTTTTTTTAATAATGCAGTAGTATTACACCACAATCATTTAGTGCAGCTTCTTCAGCTATTTCCCAGTTGATGGGCATCTCCTCAATTTCCAGTTCTTTGCCTCCACAGAAAAAAGCGATCAATACACTGTTGGTGGAGTGGCGACCAATAAAAATTTTTGTATGTTTAAGTCCTTCTTCCTCCCATTTTTAAAATCTCTATAATGCAGACCCAAGAAGTGGTATTTCTGGATCAAAGGGTATGCACAGTTTTATAGAAGGTCTAGTTCCAAATTGTTCTCCAGAATGGTGGGACTAGCTCACAAGTCTACCAACAGTGCAATTACTGCCTCAGTTTTTCTACATCTCCTCTAGCATTTGTCAGTTTCCTCTTTTTGTCATTTAGCCAGTCTGTTAGGTGTGAGGTAGTACCACAGAGTTGTGTTAATGAGCATTTCTCTAATTATTAGTTCTTCAGAGCCTTTTTGCATATAACTATGGATAGCTTTGATTTCTTTCTTCTGTTTGTTAGTATCCTTTGAGTATCCTTTGACCATTTAGAAGAGTTGCCCTTCAGCAAGATATCTTCTTTACAAATATAAGATTCTAGAAGATTCTTTAATAAATATAAGAAAAAGATGACTTCAGTAACCATCTGATTATTCTTATTATCAAAGAAAACATTCTAACATCTAACTTAGTAAATTTACATTCCTATTAGGGATGCATATTTGGGCTTGATACTGAAAAAACAAAACAAAACCACTTGCTAGCAATTAGAGCTATATAAAAGTGGAATAGGATGCCTCAAGAAAATTAGGTTCCTTTTCACTTGAAATCTTTGAGTAAGAGCTAGAGAAGAGTCTTATTCAGATATGGTTTGAACTAGTTAGCCTTTGAGGTCCATTCTAAATCTGAGAGTCTGTGTTTTGTGGTTTAAAGGGATAACCATAAAAGATATGAGGGATAGTGTAATGTGATTGACTCTAAGAGAAGACCTGACACTTCTAGCTGTGCCTTAGTAGACAAGCATGTGGAAATCCTTAGAGATAAGAGATAGAAACCATGCAGAATATCAACTTAATTACATTTTGGGTTCTCTGAAGCAATGAGGAATATTTATCTTCTACTCTTTAATCAAAGAGCTCATTTGGAGTTTCCACATTAGGCAGAGAGTAAGAACTTGATATACTATGCCTACTTCCTGCTATTCCCTGTAGCATATTTATGGCACCTCAAAGGGAAACTTTCACCATCTTACACACTCCCTAGCCCCCCATTTCCTAAGCCTATTAAGTAGATTCAAGTACTGGTTCACAGAACATATGATTGTGTTACTATATATGAAGTAGCATATATAGCAGGAAGAAGCCAAAGCTAGTGGTTACCAGACCTTTCATTTTGAACACAGGCCTGTTAATTAATGGTTTGAGTATTTATTTGGGAAGCTGAAACTTAGGGTCTGCTATTTCCTTTGATACTAATTATTTCTATACACCCTTGATCAAGCTACTCCTAGTCTTAAAAGAGCTTTTAAAATCAGTAAAACTACTTCATTTAAGACTAACTTATTCCATGTTTTCCCATTTTTTAATGTACTGTGTAGTTAACCAACATTTACATTCTCATCAGTTCTGTTGATCCTCTTGCAAGTATTCATGCAGGAGCTACAGCACGTGATACTGCTATAGGATTGCCAGATTTTCCTTTGGAGAATACAGGGCATATTCTAATTAGGCATGAGGGAGCGGGAGAAGAGACTACAAAATGGAACTCTCATACTGGGTTGTTTTGCATTCCAACCCAATTGAAATGGGGACAAAGCACTGAAATACAAGCCAACTCTATACTCAGGCCATCTGGCAGCCATTTGATGCAGGTTTAGGCTTCTTGATTGCATGTAGACCCTGAAGAGTCATCATTTATGTGCTAGGAAATATTTATATTTCATCTTTTAAGAGAACATTCTTTATTGTTGTAAAATCATCTATACCCAGTGTTATCTTGTAAGGTGGAATATTTTCTGTCTGTTTATCTGTCTTTTATAATTTGGATTCAGAGCTTCCTGAAGTTGTTGGACTATCTTACTACCTAAGTCCACTACCTAAAGTGGACACTCACAAGTCCACTACCTAAAAATTCCTACTAAATAGTTTCCCCTCCTACTTATGTAGTCATAATTGTACAGTAATGGATAATAATTATCATGACTGAAGCTATCATTTAAAAAAATAAAATGAACATGTTCTAGAACAGTGGTTCTCAGCCTTCCTAATGCCATGACCCTTTAATACTCGTATGAGGGCGTGTCTGCATGTGGGCGGACTCTCCTGGAGACTGACAGAGGAGCCATGTCTCGGTTCCTAAGACCATCAGAAATATGTATTTTCTGTGGTCTTAGGCGACCGGTTTGACCCCCAAAGGAGTCACAACCCACAGGTTGAGTACTACTGTTCTAGAAAGTCAATAAACATTTAAAACTTATTTTGATGAGCTGCTAAATATACATCCTTTTCTTTTTCAGGAGAAGACTTTGCAGTTGTGCAGCAAGAAATTATTATGATGAAAGACTGTAAACACCCAAACATTGTTGCTTATTTTGGCAGCTATCTCAGGTATAGTATTTGCTTTCCAATTTTTAAAGAAATGCTGTGTCAGGTGAAGAGTAAAGAATGAATATATCACTGTAGGATTGTGACAAAATTAACTATATAATTCATTATTTTTGAACATATCTGTTTTTATCCTCCTACATAGAAAGCCATTCTTTAAAAAAAAAGTCAGTTTATAAGCAAAACTAATTAGTACATAATTAAATTCAGCAGTATATAAAGTGTTTTGCTTCCATTAGTTCCCCACCTCTTCAAAGAAAGGAGGGAGGTATATTCTTATATCTCTTTTTTCTGGTCCAAGCTTAGTATTATAATTACCCAACTTCCAGTTTGTTGAGAGGGTTTTTGTTCTTTTATATTACATTCCTGGTTTTGCATACTTCACTTCACATCAATTCACAGAATTTCCCCTTGCTTCCTTTGTACTTTATGTTTGTTGTTCTCTTACAGTGCAGTCGTTCTTCATTATGTTCCATCATTATGTTGAGTCATATTACACTAGATGGGCATCTTTATTGTTTTACTTTACATTCTTCTCAGAATTTTGTTTTCTATTTCATATCCTAGACCCTTACTTGTTCTTTATTTTTTCCAGAGTTAAAATCCTGAACTACATGGTTTGAATATCCTATTCTGTTTAATTAACGGCTTTTGTACATTTTACCTCATTGTCCCTTTTTTCTCTTATACTTTGCTCTCGGAGAAATCATTTCAGCAGGTTGTTGTCTGATGGAAGCAGTCCCACATGATAGTCACTTTGTGTCCTATAATGTGAGGCCCAGCCACAGCCCCTTCCTGACTCTGAGATATGCTCGCTGGTCCTTTTGTTTAAATGTTGGATAGTTAGAGATTTCTGCTACCTAAGATGACAGGCATAAGCTTTCTCTCTTAATACTGTAGTTCCTGATCCTCTCTCTCTACCCCTCGCTGCTGTGCTTCCCATTAACAATCAGACAGTAGAAGTAACTGCAGGTAAAGTCATTTAATAAGATAGCTTGGCAAAAACTGATGGTACAAAATATTCTCCTGAGAACCTGAGGTGTACTTTCCCACAATTACATGTGCATCGTTTTGGGGAAGAGCAGGCTGAGACTTAGATTATGAAGGTAGTGAGGCACATGTGTAAGGCAATGTGTGTGGCAACGTGAGGCAGCCTGTTGTTAGGCAACTCTCTGTGTTCCGTTTTCTGGTGTGCAGACCCCTCAGCTGAGCTCTCAGAATCTGGTGTAGTCTTGAGTCCATAGCACTTGTCACTTATCTCTGCATCCTGGGTTACCTTCCTCCCCAGGGTGACTGTCTTTGCACACACATCTTATCTTCGATGTTTTCAGAGCATGATGTCCTATTGCTCCAGTCTCTCCAGTGATCTAGGCAGTGTGGTGAAGGGGGAAGGGAGAAAATCTCACCTTCCTCCAAAGAGTATTTCACTCTAAGGAGCCTGGTCCGGCTTCCAGCTCTGACTTCCATCTTTGTGCAGTGGATAGAGTGCTGGGTCTAGAATGTGGAAGATCGAATTTCAGTTCTCTATGTTATGAAATAAGAACGTATGTTATTAACACAAATGGGAGAATGGCCTAAGACAACTTCTTACCTTCTCTCCTTGTTTTTTGTTTTTCTTTTTCTCTTTTCTGAGATAAGGATCTTCTAATGCCCTTATTATAATATAGCTTATGAACATACTTCTTTGGGGGTAGGGGGAATGAACTTTTTTATTGATTACTTAGACTTAAGAAAGTAGTAATAATTAGGATTAAACTCAAAAGTGTATGTGCATGCCTTTCCTTTTCTCCCAACTCATTTGTTTAATATTTACCCAGCAAACCCTTACAGTGCTTTATAAACAGTACTTGAGCTTAGGAGTGGATCATCATCACTTTAATCATCACTACCATTATCATCATCCTCATCTTCATCCTGTTATCACCATCACCATCATTTTCATCATGGGCATAGTCATTATCGCCCTCCCACCTTCTTCTCCTCCTCCACATTGGTATTTACATGGTGCTTTAAGGTTTACATTGTGCTTTACATCCAGTATCTATCTCATTTTAAGCCTCACAACACGCCTGATTTCAACTGTACGGAATACTCCTAATAGTGGATGGCAATTAAAAGAGGGGAGGAAAAGATAAATGAGTAATCATGTATTTTACTGCCTTGACCTGTAAGGACCTAGAAGATAAGTACCCTGTTTCAAACCCTGCATATTTTTCCTTGACCACTAGTGAATGTGTCTTGGGCACTATGGGATGAGAACAGTTTGTATGTTCTGTTTTCTTAAGAAACATTGTAAAAATTGCACTGGTTTTAACCTGGGAACACTTAGATCATAAAGTCATAATTGGAAGGGCCCTCTGGAAATAGCCTAGTGAGACAAAGGTATTTTGTTCATTTGATGTATAATAAATTGCTGAATATGAAAAGAAAAAGGAGAAATTTAAATCTCAGGGTAAACTGAGAATTGATACAAGATTCAAGGAGGACTAATAGTGCTAGAGGCAGGAGAATCTGAGTACAAATTCTGCCTCAGACATTTACTGGTTGTGTGATTAATTCACTTAATCTCTCCGTGCCTCAGTTTCCTCATCTGTAAAATGAAGCGATAGATTCAATGGCTCTGAAAATTCTTTCTATCTTGAAATCTATGATCCTGTGATCCTATGAAAGGCTGTCCTGATAGGAGAAGAAGATGGATACTTTGACCAGAAGGTCACTGACCTTGATGTTGATTACCTGGTAAAATTCTAAAAAAGATTATTAAAGGAACAATTTGTGGGCATTTATGAAATGCAGCAGTGAACACTGGGAGCCAGCATGATATTCTTAAGGTGCCATATCAGACTAGCCTCATTTCCTTTATGGACAAGGACACTAGCCTGACACTGTACTCCACTATCTCCTGAAGTTTGCCCAGTAGGAACGTACTTCTTAATGTAGTGTGGGGAATGCATTTATTAATGATGGATTCAGTCAATCAATTAACAAAAGGAATGACCTAGTTTCCCTAAGAGGGAGTTGATTCAATCAACAGTTCACAATATATTGATCTTCCCTTCCTGGGGTAACCATTAACTTTAGTTTCCAAATAAAGTTCTTAGACAACCACACAATCATTCCACCCCTGGACGAGAACTTGTAAGCTTTCAGCTCCTGAATCTAGGTGATTGTCTGACAGACTCAGGAGGGAGCTGGGACCAGGGAAGAGGGTCCAGGGAATCAGAGAGACTACCCAGAGTCAAAATGAAGAAAAGGCCTCCCCTTGGACTAAACTGAGGTTTGTTGGAAATCAAGGGGTGG
>JAQQSW010003745.1:0-14617 GCA_028646575.1 Pseudocheirus occidentalis | reverse complement strand
AAATAGGAGAGCAGAGCAGGGGAGGGGCTTTATAGTGGGATTGCTGTTATGGGGTTGGGGCAGGAGCAAGACAGGGAAAAAATGTGTAATTCAAAAAATGTAATGAAAATGAATAATGTAAACAAGAAAACAAATAAAAAAGAAAGGAATTCAGAAATTATATTGATCCATAAAAGCATCACTCAGAAAAAATGTTTTAATAGATAACAAAAACCAAATTTCCATAGTTTCCCATTTACATAGAATGAAAAAGCTTTCCGTAAGATGAAGACCTAACAGAAGAAATGAAAACCAAGAGGCAGGCAGGACAAGGGACATGCCACCTCTCATCTGATCTGTGTGGGAGCTGCCTGAAGATTCTTTCTCTGAGTATATAGACAATGAGCTTATATCTCCATGTTCCTTGTCTGGATAACACATGATTTACTTTTACAAAAAAAGTAGTCATTCTATCTACCCAAGCAATAATCCACAAAGTATTAAATAAGATAGAATAATATCAGAAAAGTGACTTTACTTAAACTAAATTTCTCTTCTCTGACTGCAACTCCCTTATGTGTGTTCTTTTCTTCATTAAATGTTAAGTACTTTGAGGACAGGAGCTGTCTTAGCTTTTTAAATTATATCCCCAAATACTTAGTAGTTTATCATATGGTAAGCATTTAATCAGGGCAGCAAGGTGGAACAGTGGATAGAGCGTCAGGCCTGAAGTCAGGAAGATTCATCTTCCTAACTTCAAATTTGACCTTGTTGACTTTGTGGTCTGTGAAATTGCCTCAATTTCCTCATCTGTAAAATAAATCGGAGAAGAAAATGCTAAACTACTGCAATATCATTGCCAAGAAAACCTCAAATGTGGTCATGAAGAGTGGGACATGTTTGAAAAACAACTCAACACCGGCAAGCATTTAATTAGTGATTTTTGACTTAGTTCTTTATTTTGGATCACAGAGCTGAGGGAAGTCAGAGATTTTTTATCTGGTGGTGTCAAACTCAAATAAAAATGAGAACCACTTAAGCATACATAAAAAGATGCCTGTGGGAAGCACATTGACTTAGAAAGCCACGTATTAGAATCATCTGTATTTTATTGTATTTTTAATTTTGTTGATTATTTCCCAATTACATTTTGATACAACACTTGGGAGTGTTGCAGGGCACATATTTTTCACAAGTTCTAGTCCATCCAGACTGATAAATTAGCTCATACAACAGATAAATAAAAGACCCAAGATCCATGACTGGGGTCTTTGACATAAAGTTTAGTACTTTATCCATTTCAAAGTCCTATATGTAATTCCTGAAAATATCTGAATTCTTTCATGTTCCCCATAAGCCTTTTCTTCTCCCGGATAAACACCCCTGCTTCCTTTTACTGAACTCATATGGTATAGCTCTGAGTATCCTCTCCCTTGTGGACATGTTTGTCAGTATCCGTATAAAAATATCACACCTGGTCTTTAATATAGTATTTTGGCAGCCTTCTCTGCCTTTTCTGTTAGGCTGTTGACCACTTCTATAGAACTTCTGTTCATGAGAATGTATAGTGGGTGAGGTTGTGCTGAACCAGGAACAGACACATCTCCTGAATATTGCTGATTATTTCTTAAAAGGTATCCTGGAAGGAATGGGCATTCAGGTGAGCTTTGAGGAAGAAAGCTGCCCTACTCTGAATGAAGGGGCATAGTTGCTGTTATTATTCATCCTTTTTGAAGAGTACCATTGACATCATGATGTTGTGGTAAAATAGTGGAAGTTGGGTGATTTCTTGATTTACCCATGAATTGTATTTAAGTGAGACAGAGCTACAGAAAGTTATCAGCCTCTCTCTGTTCCAGAGTCATTGAAGTCCAGGGGCAGGACAAAAGTCAAGATTATTGGCAATGGCCCAGGATGTAACGGATGACCTGGGCATCTTTGACATTTGACCAATCTCTAAGTGCTCTACAGCACCTGATTCAGCCTCTTTCATGGCTGCTGGAACAAATTGTTCTCAGTGGGGACATAGTATCAAAGACAAAGGAATTGTCTTTCCCTGTATCATTGCATTTCTACTGCTTTGCCTTTCATCTGTGATGCTAGACCATCCTTGTTGCTCTTTGACAAGCCGTGTGATATTCCTAGATCTCACTTTCCACAAACAATAAAACGTTAAAAGTACACAAAAATATGACTCCCCATTTCCATAATGTGATAAGTTACGCTGGGCAATTTTCTCCAACATTCTCTGTTGAAGCTTTGTTAGCTGTTTTATAGACATCTTTAGTGGGTCTTACAGCTGCTACTTTCATGCTGCAAAATATAAAAGCAGGAAAGCATGACTCACATGAAAGCATTTAAATGGAATAGAATAAAACAGGTGACTGATTTCTTTTCTTACCTAACATTTAACCTGTATACTTTGAATAAAAGCAATTTTTTATTGTTTGTTGTTTTTTGTTTGTTTCTTTGATTTATCTCATTTTCTGTTACTCTCTTAGTGTTTTAGGGTGCTAATAATAACAACTCAACCTTTCACGGTATCTTCAAGTTTTCAAAGGCTGTCCTCACAAGAGTCCCAGGATGCAGATACTACAAAGTATCATTAGCCCCATTGAGATGCCCAGGGACACAAACTTTGTCAGTGTCGTAAGTGAGAATCAAACCCTGGCCTTTTGATTCCAAAGCCAATGTTGTCTTTATTTGTCTTTTTGTTTTCTGAACTTGAAAAACAACAACAAATATGAATATTACTATGGAAAAAAGTGAAAAAGTAAACAATTGTATGAATTTCTATTACACACAGTTTTTTTTCCTCTTTTTTTTTTTGCTTTTTGAAGGACAGTTGGGGTTAAGCAACTTACCCAAGGTCACACAGCCAGTTTTTGTGTTAAGTAAGTGAGGCTGGATTTGAACTGCCATCCTCCTGACTCCAGGGCTGGTGCTCTATTCACTGCACCATCTAGCTGCCCCTATACACAGCTTTTTTTAGCAGTATATAATAAATGTTATTAAATTCAAAGCTGTCCTACTTGTGTTTCCTTTTGTACTTCTGTTTTCTGTGCATTTTTTAAGGGCTTCACTGATGTTATCATTTTTTTCTTTTTACATGACTATCACTTTCCCTCAATTCTCTCCTTTCTAAAGGGAGGAAAGAACCTTTTTTTGTAACAAGTAAGCATTGCTGTTGTTCAGTAGTTTCAATGGTAAATGGGGACTCAGATGTGGGGCCTTCTAGGTCCTTGGGTATATAGCCTTTTCATTGAGTCCAAGTTTTACATGACAAATATTTTTATTAAGGGGATTTGTTCTGTGAAATTTGCATTCAATCAAAGGTCTGCACTTGAGGACTAGAACAGCGGTTCTCAACTTGTGGGTTGCAACCCCTTTGGAATCAAATGACCCTTTCACAGGGGTCGCCTAAGACCATTGGAAAACACGTATTTCCGATGGTCTTAGGAACCTCCTTTATCTGTCTCCAGGAGGTCCGTCCACATGCGGACATGCCCACATACAACTACTAAAGGGTTGAGGCATTAAGAAGGTTGAGGACCACTGACCTAGAAGGACACTTGTGGCCTCAAGGTCACCGATTCCCCACTTTTGGTTGATTTGTCCAGGTTCACATAGCTAATAAGTATATGGGGCCAGTTGTGAACTTAGGTCTTCCTGACTTTAGGCCTAGTGCTCTGTCCATTGGGCCATCTAGCTCTCCCAGTTCTGAGTGATGTTACTGAAATAAAGCTGTCTTATCTCTATTTTCATATTCATAACATTTTAATCCAGAATTATGTTTTGCTTTACCTTGATTTTAATTTTTTTTACTATACAATCAAATTAAGTCTTTCTAAAAAATTCTTAGAATTTTACCTGTCTTTGTGGAAATGTATGTGCAAAAAAAGATAAACTGATCTTATGCTGAAACCCAGAATTAACTAGTGGTCAGCCTGTATATGTCTTCCATTTCGATTCCCTCAATTGCCAGAGGAACTTAGGAAGGTACCCATAATGTGCAGTGGACCCCTTATACTGGACCTATGGGAGGACATATACAGGAGTTGCATAAGTTAGGTAGACATGGATGGGTTGCAATTTGTATTGTTGGAGAGAACATCCTTACTCATGAGGTAAAGATCTATCTGAGTTTAGTATCTAAGTTATCACCTCCCTAGTTTTGGACAAAACTCCCATCTCAACTTAAATTTGCGTTGACTTTTTTACTTGCTACATCATCTTACATTTTTGTTGATCTTATAGTCAATTAAACCTGTCACAGAATTTTTTTTTCACAGAAGTATATGACTAGTTCTGCCTTTCTCATCTTGTACAACAAAAAATATTTTGTTTATTTCAAATGTAAGAGTTTGCATTTATCATAATTAAATTTCCTTATTATAATTAAATTTCATCATAATTAAATTTCATAGTTCAATATTCTAAACTATTGAGGTATTTCTGGATCCTGACTGCCACTTAATACATGATTTTGTGTCATGTAGAGTTAACAAAAGTGCCATCTGTGCCTTTGTCATCAAGTTAACAAAAGTGCCATTTATGCCTTTGTCTGTCCAAGTTAATATCAAACCAGGATTGCTTGGAAATCTCCATATTGTTCACAATAAGATCATGAAATATAAACATACACACAATTTTGAGATAGAAGAGGTACACAATACTTTGAGAGATCCTGGTTCACTTAAGAATCAGAGAAATTTCCATAGAGTAAGGGATTGTATTTTCTAAACATAGGCATGATTCTAATGGGATATTGAATTAAGGGACCTGGGTTTGAATTCTAGCTTTATTATGACACCTGTGTAACTTTAAACAAGTCACTTAACCTCATTGAGTTTTCCTTTTTTGAAAATTAAGAGGTTGGACTAGATGACACGAAAGGTGCCTTCCATCTATGAATTGATAGCTATGTAATTTAACCTCAAGAGGATCTAGTATTTCAGGAAAATATAACTTGAGGGCTGGGCATCTCCTTCTAGAGATTACTCTGTTCTCTTCACATTCATCACATCCAAATTCTACTCTTCATTTTTCTTCCAGTGTTATTCCTCTTCCTCCATAGAAGAAAGGATATTTGGATTATATTTTCTAAGGATGGGCATGATTCCAATGGGATTTTGAAACAAAGGAACTGGGTTTGAATTCTGGCTTTATTATGAACACCTTTGTAACTTTAAACAAGTCACTTAACCTCACTGAGTTTTCTTTTCTGAAAATTAGGAGGTTGGAATAGGAGCCTTCCATCTCTTAGTCTATAGTTATAGAATACCTCTCCTTACTTCTTCTGAATCACTGAAGTTCAATACCTCAGTTGTATCTCATACTGTTCCTTTTCATAAATTATAAATTTGGTTAAAATCATCTTCGCCTTCATATTATAAGATTCTTGAGGAAAGAGACTTCATATACAGCACATCCCCCATAATGTTCTTTACTAAAGACAGTAAAGAGTCTGATCTAGGTTGGCTGGAATGGACAACGCTGTGATAGAAACAAAATGTTAGTGGTGGAAGAGGCCTGGAGGTTATTTTGTTTAATTGGCTCATTGAATAGATTAGGAGACTGAGGTCCAGAAATGTGTAGTGAGTTGTTAAAAGTCATAAGGTACTTAATAGCAGAGCCTAAATTAGAACTCAGATTTCCTGCCTTTCTCCCAATAAAATCCTTAGGTTTATAGAGAGGTTCCATTTGGTCTTTCTTCTATACTTTCTGACCTTTCGTATACTTTCATTAGAATCCTTTGAAGTACAAATAGGAGAAGCTAAAGCCAGGAAACAGCTGCTGAGGAATGCAGAACTGTGAGAAGTTGCTCTTTTTGTGAAAACTCTTCAGCTAGGTTTCTTTCACGCTGACTCAGATTTGCACACTTTTGGTTAACACTCAGTCTCTGTTACTATATCAGCTGTGAGTCACAGTCTTTAAACTTTTCTCAAAACATGGTTCTCCTTCATACTTCTTTTTCCCTTTTAATTGGGTCTCGTTTGCTTCTGTAGACTTGTCAGCATTCAAATGTTGCCCCATCTTTCTTGGGTACCAAGTAAATGGTAACCAATTTATCATTATCTTTAAGGTCCTTTGAAGTTTTCACATGTTGATTTCTGTTTCCATTCCAGCTATGGTGAATAATGGGATGATGGGAGTATTAACCCTTCATATACCTGCCAATTTTTAAGTAATTTATTAATGTTATCTCTGACCTGATCACTCTCAAAGTAGGCCTACTATGTGTCCTGGTATTTATAGTCCAAAACTATTTAAAGCATGATGATTCTACTGAATTTTCTTTTTTTGTTCAAGGACAAATATGTATGAAGAACTTTGGTGGAATGTATGGACTGATAAGAAGGTTAGATTTTTACCTCTTATTCTTGACTTAAAAGAGACTAAATACCCATACAAAATGTCACACTTACATATTTATAAGGTGTCCACTAAGGTCTCACTAAGAAAGGAAATTTCCAGAAATATAAGAAGGAAATGCAATTTGATTTTCCATTTGTTATCAACCGTGGGCATCAGGGATGTAATAGTTAGACTGATAAAGAATTTACAGGAATGAATGAGAAGCAACTGGATCAAGGAAATACAATAATGCTTACCAGAGTCACTTGTCATGAGCCATTTTTGATCCTGAAGACCTAATTTGTCCTCTTAGAAAGCAACTTCAATTCAGTTTAAATAACCTTAATTTGCCAGGCACTATGCTAAACCCCTAAGAAGCTAAGTCAAATTCAAACATTCCTTGACTCCAGGAGCTTATAGTTTTCAGGAAGGGGAAGGGAAAATACACAGATAAAACACATATAAAATAAATTCAGAGTAGTTTCCAGGTAGGGGTGGGTCAGGCTATTGACAGCTGAAAAAATCAGCAAAGGCCCCAAGGATCTGGCAATATCCCATACACAGCATCCAATTAATCAATTTTTATCATGGTTGTCATTGGTACTTTTGAGCCTGTAGATAAAACCTTGTTCAAGAATATGGATTGGCAGTCTTCAAGAAAATTTATCTTTTTCACTGTCCTCTTCTCTAATATCACTTTTCTGGAATCTGTCCCTTTATAAACCTGTAATATCTGCTTTGTTCAGGATTCATATCCCTGCATTAAGCACATCATAGATTTGTTGAGTTTTACAGCCCTGATTTTAATTATGTGGTTACTTTATCCTGGAGAGTTGCTTTTCCCATGTGTAGCTGTAACTACAGGCTCAAAATAATATACTGCATTTAGTCTCAAAACAGAAATGAAAATGTCTCATATCCATGGGGCAATGATGTTTTCCTTAGCCCAAGTTAAGGACCAGGAAGGAACATTTTGGTGGATTTTCTGGCTATTATATCCTCTTTTATCTATTTTTTCTTTTAATTCATAAATTGATATTGCAAAATATCTCTATGAAGGAATAACATATTTTAATAGGATAAGTTAAAACATAATCAATTGAAAAGTCTTAGAAAAAAACTTTGCCTCCTTTAAAACTCAACATCCATTCTAATACCTATGTTCTATCCTATCCTATCCTATCCTATCCTATCCTATCCTATCCTATCCTATCCCATCCTATCCTATCCTATCCTATCCTGTCCTGTCCTGTCCTGTCCTGTCCTGTCCTGTCCTGTCCTGTCCTGTCCTGTCCTATCCTATCCTATCCTATCCTATCCTATCCTATCCTATCGTATCCTGTCCTGTCCTGTCCTGTCCTGTTCTGTCCTATCCTATCCTATCCTATCCTATCCTATCCTATCCTATCCTATTCTATCCTATCCCATCTTATCCTATTCAATTCACAATTAAGGAATTTATGTACTGGCTCAAAAGCACTATCCTAGGTACTGAAGTAGAAAGACTATGGAAGAGATGCTTTCTACCTTAATGGAGGCTGCATTCTAGAAGGCAGATATGACATCTGCATTGAAAATGATTACATATATATGTGTGTATGTATATATATATGTATATACATACAAGTATATATGTATATAAGTATATATGTATGTAGTAGTGTGTGCTCTGTTGTGCCTAGGTTATGTGTGTCCGTGTGCATTTATCTAGATGTGGTCTGAAGGAGGCATGAATAGATATCTCTATATATATCTTTACCCTTTTCTAAGGGAGATCTTATTTACTGTCATGTGAAGAACAGAAGACTGGAGTCAGAGACTGGCTACCCTGCTCTCCTCAGAGAGATGACATACCTAGCTAGAATAATATTTATCCAGTCCCCTAAATATTAGTGGTGTTTTTTTTTTGCTTTTTTGGAGGGGGGGAGGGCAGGGAGTTGGTGTTAAGTGACTTGCCCAAGGTCACATGGCTAGTACATGATAAATGTCTGAGGCTGGATTTGAACTCAGGTGCTGATGACTCCAGGACCGGTGCTCTATTTACTGTGCCTTCTTGCCACCTCTCCCCTAAACATTGTTAGTCTCTGGAGAATAATTTGTAGATCCAAACTGATCTCCTACATACTGTCTCTTAACAGGGAAAGAATGCCCCTAAGCTACCTAAGAGTTGTCTCTCTTCTCACTAAAAGTCATTTCCACAAGTAACACATATAGCAAATAGCAAATAAGCCCAATTATCCAAACTGATAGCAAACAAAAATCATAGAAAGTGTACATACGAGAACATATACCAGACTATACACAGAATGGATGGATGCTCTCAATGGAAGCAAGATATCTCTGATCAACCAAGAAAGAGTCTCTGATGGAGAAATTTCCCAAAGGGGAAATTTCCTGAAGTGTCCAGTGTACTAAGCTGGGGATAGGGACATGACTGAAGTGGCAGCTCTTCTACAGGTTGGCTTTTCCCCAGCATTTTTCTTTCCCTTCAGGGGACCTGAAGAGAGTCTGGAAATACAAGTCTTGTCTCTCAAAGCAGGATGCCATAAGACCAGGATTTTTCTTTTCAAGTTTTTATTAGATTTGGGTTCGAGTTCTGAGTCTGACACATATTATTTCTCACACATACATAAGGCATTAAAGAATCCTCACCAATATGGGAAACATTATGCAAATGGACTTTGAAGCTTAAGGTATATATAAAATAATACATGATTAGTAAATTGGAAATTAAGTGCTCTGTCAGCAGGGAACATGGTATTGACCAAGGAATATTAGAAAAGCAAAATGCAGCATTAGAGTTGAACATTAAAGGATTCAGCACATGAATAAGGGAAAGAATGTTCCAGGTAGAGTGAATAGCCTAGTAATAGCACATATGTATAAAAAACGGATTATGCTTGGGTTACGTGGCATGAGGCAACGAGTTTGAACTTTGCTCACAATATCTCCAGTATATACCTTTTTGTGTACTGCCTCCTCAATTAGAGTATAATCCTGAGAACACTGATGTTGTTTTTCACTTTTCTTTTTATCCTTAATGCTTAGAATATTTCCTGGTACACAGTTGGAACTTAATAGATGTTAACTGATTATATAATCCATAAGTCACAGGAAGTTGCTAATAATTGTTGAGCAAAGGAGTGGCATGACCAAATAAATATATAAGGAAGACTAGTCTTGCAGAACTATGGAAAATGAATTGGTGGGAAGGGACTAGAGGGAGGAAAGCTACTAAAATAATCCAAGTGGGTGGTATAACATATACATGATTCCATACTTCAGCTAGCTGTGATGACAACCATGTGGGAACTCTATGGATACAGATTGCAATGACTTCATGCCTTAGCAGATGGTTGAGTGACTTCTTACGGACAAAAAAAATTCATCACAGCTGACCAATCTTCTCATGAGGAGTCTATTTGAATTTAGGTAGGCTGGTTCCCAGATGGCAGTTAGAATCCATCACTTTTCCCAGACTCAAAATCTTTGTCAGTTTGGTAGGATTTGCCAAACCTACACTCCACCAGAATAGCCTTTGAGAATAGATGATCAGTTCTCTCTCTGAATATATACACATATATGTACATGTACATATAATATAGATTGTACAGACAGAGACAATAAGGGAACTGCCCTTATTCTATAAATCAATCAGGGGCCATTCGATTTAAAAACGTACATTGATGTTATTGGAAGAATTGAAAGGTAGCCTAGATCAATGGAAGTGCAGTACAGATAGCTGAAAAAGTAGATTGGTCACAATATATCTCCAGTACTATCCAGGTGAGGGGATGCCTAATCAGAAAAATAACATCATGTGGTTGGGCTTTGGCAGGCTTATCTCTATAAATGTCTTCCTTCCTCTGATTGAATATGCTCATGAAGGAGACTTGTGAGCTTAATTTTGTTTCCTAAGTAGTTCTGTCTACCATAATGAGATTTTCTTGACCAGTAGATAGGAATATTGGTGAAATGTATTAGTCAGTTATTGTTCTGTAAAGGCCTGAATTATCTTTCTGATACAAATAAGCTTCATAGCCAAACGTTGAGGCATTAAATCTGCAGAGATGTAAATCTAGAGTATAGACAAGTAGCAACATTACTGATACTTTTCTCTCAATCTCTTCTTTGTTACTATACATTATATAAGGACACATAAGTGATTACTTGAATATGAATCTTTGCCGACGGTCATAAGAGTTACTCATGGCCTAGGAGGCAACCTTTTCCAACCTTCTCCAAATTCTCTACATTTTTCACCAGAAGCCCAAAATCCTTTTGCAGGTTGAAAGTGGCCTGCAGTTCACAGGTTATGTAGGCCTGCTTTAGACTTAAATGGAAGTGAATACAGTCCTGGGAGTGGGAGGAATACCTGGTCTCTAAAATTTAGGTTAGGTTTCTTTTCATCCTCTCTCTAGCTCAATGCCTCAACACTGTATTTCTAGGGAAAACTTCTTAAATAAAGTATAGGTCTGGCTCATGTCTAGTGTTTCCACTCAAAGAATTAACAGGATTTCTTCTAGAAATACTCACTATAAAAAGTAGAAAATATCAAGAATAGATTAGCCAATTATTTCTTCTGAAAGGCACTCAAAGTCCTTCCTAAACTAGTCACACCCCATCAACAATTTTCTAGTTTTTTTATACCTTATGCCTTGTCACATACACTTTGATCCAGTGTACCTGGATTCATTGCTCTTCTTTGAGCAAGACTCTCCATCTCTTGGCTCCAAGAATTTTCTCTGACTGTCCCCTATTCTTGGAATGTTTTCCCTCCTCATTTCTGCCCATCAGTTTCCTTACTTTCCTACAATTAAAATCCCATCTTCTACAGGAAGACTTTTGCAACTTCTCTTAATTATAGTGCCTTTTCTCTTTTAGTGATTTCCTGTTTTTCTTGTTAATAACCCTGTATCTAGTAATATGCATCTGGCCCAGGACCCAAGTCCAGAGTGCCTAACCTCATAGGGCTTTTACCAAAACACCACATTGGATAACTATAGTAAAGATATTCTTCTGGTACTAAATGCATGTAAAAGTTAGTGTTCCAATTAGAGTACAGAGGATAAAAATATGATTTTTTAGTGAATACTGAAGTTATCCTATATCCCTTAAATGAATGAAAAGAAACTTGTTAGTTAATCCCATTATTGTGTTTTTCTCTCTCACTTCTAGCATTCTTCTCCTTTGACTCCTAAAGGCCACAATCTGTTTTATTCTCATTGCACTTACTTTATTAGGTAGGCCTGTTTCCTAGCTCTTAGAGTTTGGAATATAACACTTCAATTAAATTGAGAAGAGCAATTACTTAAAGTGACAAACAGAAGAATGCTAATTAACCAGAAAGTTCACTCGGGGGCACTTAAACTGGAGTAGTGAAAAATAAAGAGGTCGTGATTTAATGTCTTTGCCCCACTTGCTTTTGTAAAACATGGTTCTTCATTAAAATAATGCCAAAAGAGCAGAGCAGATTGCATTAACAAAGAATTAATGACTTCTGGTTACTTAGAAGATCCAATTTTATGTATTTTTTTTTACAAAGCATACAAGATTCATGATGAAGAATAAATATAATTATCTCACATTTTTCCCCTTCGGCATAAATATTTATTTTATACTTTAGTGTTGCCAAAATGCAGGATTTTGAAATCAAGCGTGCTACATTTCAAGATTTCCCTGGAATCTTACCTATATAATATTCACATACAAAAATAAAGCATTATAAATATTTGAGAGGCATCATGGTAGAGTTTATAGAGGACTGATCTTCAAGTCTGAAAGATCTGAGTTAAACTTCTGATTCTGACACATGCTTGTCATGTGACATTGGCCAAGACCCTCAACCTCTTAGTGTCCCAGACAAATTTCTAAGACTCAAAAAACTGAAGAGTCAAAATAGTAGGAGTTTCCCGTGCCAATAAAATCATGGGAAACAAAGGAGAAAAGGAGAGAGGGAGAAAGAGAGAGAGAGACAGAGAGACAGAGAGAGAGACAGAGAGACAGAGAGACAGAGACAGACAGGTAGACAGAGACAGACAGACAGAGACAGAGACAGAGAGACAGAGACAGAGAGAGACAGAGAGACAGACAGAGACAGAGACAGAAAGACACTGAAATTAAGAATCAGATGAGACAGAATATTTAAAATCCACACCTGATTCAGTACAGATGAACTCGATTTAGTCTTGGAGGCATATCAAGCAAAAATATTGTGGTTCATGTCTCTGTCCACAGCAGAATTCTTAATTTTTTTGTGTTTGTCAGGGACCCCTTTAAATAATCTGATGAGGCCTATGCATCCTTTCTTAAAATAGTATTTTTAAATTCATAAAGAGATAAATAGAATTACAAGTAAAACAGTTATATATATATGTATATATATATACTCACATACATATAACAGGCATATCTATATCTATCCATCCATCCATCTATCTATCTATCTGTCTATCTATCTATCTATCTATCTATTTCATGTGTGTGTATCTAAATTTGATCTATTTGTATTCAATACAGATAACCATCAAGATGACTAAAATGTACTTTGAGTATGAGCATTTATACATATGCATGCATATGTGTGTGTGTGTAAACAAACAAGGAAAACATAAAATTATAAAATCATCAATGGCTTCCATATTAGAGCCCAGTAACAGACGATAAATTCACATCAGAAGGTATATTCCTGCAATGTGGTAGGAGATGGGTATACCTTGGGGAAGATATCAGCCATTAGCAGCTAGAGGGCCAAGTATGTAGAATTTTTTATTTAAAGCAAGAAAGACCTGAGTTAACATGATGCCTTAGATGGATACTCCTGGGCAAGTTGATTAATCTCATCTGTAAAATGGGGATAATAATACCAGGGTTGTTGTGAACATTGAATAAGAGAAAGAAAGGGGGGGAGGAGAAGGAGATGGGGAGAGAGAATGTGTTTTGTAATACATGTAAAATGTTTTGCAAACCTTAAAAGCATTTTATAAGTGCTAGTTGTTCTTTTTGCTACTGTTATTATTATGTCCCTTACTGACCTCTTCGTATTATTATTATATCCCTTACTGACTTGTTCCTCTATACTTCTGGCTTTTACTGAGAGCCTCATGTCTACATTTGTCTCTCCCACTTATATGCACAGCCCAGCCAAGGTGACTTCCACATATCTTGCCTTAAATTGAGAAATTTCACACACCCGTCTCACAGTCAACATCTCTGCCACTGACATTTCTTTTTCCTGGGTACTTCTGGATATCTTCCCTTGGCCACACACAGATGGGCTAAGGGCTTCTCTCCCTTCTCCCTGCACAATCTCTCTTTCCCATTTTCCCTAGTCAGTACCTTTTTGCAATGTGCCTTCAGTCTACAACATTCCATAAAAATAAAATATTTTCCTAACATTCCCATATGTGCTATATCATTCACATGTACAGGTTCTTAAATGCTAAAATACCATCAAATTTGTCTAGAATGAATCTTTTTACTACAGGGGAAGTGTTTTCATTTGCTAACCCTTCTTGTTGCAAAGAAAAATAGTATAATGCCTTATACAAATGAAGTTATTATTACATACATACCTAGTTTATGTGTGTTGTTATTGATCAGTCACTTCAGTTGAATCCAACTCTTCTTGACTCCATTTGGAGTTTTCTTGGCAAAGTTACTGAAGTGATTTGTCATTTTCTTCTCCAGCTTATTTTACAGATAAGGAAACGGAAGCAAACAGGGTTAAGTGACTTGCCCACGGGCCAGCTACTTTCTGAAGTCAGATTTGGATTCAGGAAGATGAATTTTTCTTTATTCAGGTCTAGTGCCACCTTGCTGCAATTTGGGTACAGTTAGCTATTATATATGAAGATGTTTGAATTGTAATCACCAGCTAGCTTAAGACCAAAGGAAATGTAATTACAATTTACTATTTGATAACCGAAAAAAATTACTTGGAGTGTCTTTAAATAGTCAATTTTGGCAATAGCCATCATTTAAATAAACACTAAGGTTAATAATGAAAAAAGTGACACTACTAATACATTGTTTTTTTTTAATTTTTCCATTAATATTTATTTTTTCCACTTAATACTATTTTTTCACTTACATTTAAAGATAGTTTTCAACATTCACTTTTTTTTTTGAGGATGAGTATTTTTTTTTAATTTTAATTTATTTTCTTGGTTACATCATTCATTTCCACAAGGTTTTGAGTTACAAATTTTCTCCCCTTTTTGTCCCTACCCCCCAGCCCAGAACATTGATCCCACTGTAAGACCCCTCCCACAATCTGTTC
>JAQQSW010003744.1:0-14617 GCA_028646575.1 Pseudocheirus occidentalis | reverse complement strand
CAGCCGCCTCCTGCTGCCTCCTTGCCCTGGGAGCAGTTTGGCCGGACCCGCTCTTCTCCTCCCCAGTTAGCAAAATCCACTGACCTTTCTCTTAGCCTTTTTGTCTTCTGGCCTGATAAATGTGGTAACTGTCCCTACATAATATTCTAGTGATGTAAACCTCAAAAGAATAGGAGAATACTCAACTGTAGTACTTTGACTCAAAGGGCTAGCCTGGATGGGCCTCATACTCAGTGTCAGTCCTGCAGGCAAATGGATCTAAAGATGGGGAGGGGTACGGAGCTGACATTGAGCCACAGGAAGAGTCAGTGAACAAACTGATTACAGGAACAGCAGGATTATAGAGATCCTTCCAGTAGCCCTATGCCTCCCATTGAAGGAGTGAGTGTAAATGTGTACTTGGTATGCAACTGTAGTATATGATAGTAATTGTTCTGTTTATACGACCTATTGTTTACATTATATTTCTTTGTGGAATTATGTATTCTATGCCTGTGATTGAAGTGTTGTGGGAACTTCTTAGGGAATAAACTCCCTCCATCAGTGCAGATTGGCAACTGTTATGTGACCTTGTCTTAGAGAGGTTCTGAGAGCATTGAAGGGACACACACCTGGGATGTGCCAGACACAGGACTCAAACCTGGCTCCTTCTGGCTGAGGCTGGTCATCTGTTTGTTATGTCTTGCTGTCTCATGCCATACTATGGACATGCTATTGCTATATGAATGGGAGGTCTATGCTTTTTGTAACTGTATACAACCCGATATGCAGTATTATATTTTAGACATTACATGAACTCTTTGCATTTAGAGGAATTTTGCTATAGACTTAATTTGCTTGGTGTCTGTTTCTGCATGTACACATGCTTCCTGCATGTGATCATGTGGGCAGGAATGTACCAGGGCTTTCATGTACACTGTTTAATTGGATAATTAATTGTAGCTATTGACATGCCAATTAATGAATGCTTAGGATATATGTTACATTAGGACATTCCCATCTACTCTGTGTAATTTTTATCAGGGGTGGGGATTTATGGGAATCGAGAGATTCTGCCTTTATGCATAGACATGCCATTTGTCCCCAAATGGGGGGCATCCTGAGATTGAAAGCTTAAGAAGATTACTTGGGAAGTCAGGAGGAGAAGGAGGAATTTGGCAAGGAAAAGGGCTATTCATCCCAGGAAATTCCCCATCTCTGCTGCACCATGTCCTGTCTGGATTCAGAGATAGGGAAGCTGTCTCTTCTTTCTTATTTTGGTCAGTGACACAGTAGTGCTACCCCAGGGACGTTTCATTATTCTTTTGGATACTAGACTTTGGACTATGCCCTGTGAATCCTAGACAGGTATTATTGCTTTCATATAAAAAGCAGGGACTGCTGATTCCTGAAGACTCAGTTTCTGGAGTGAGAATAAATGCTTCCAGATCTGGGAGTAGTGCCATTTCTGTCTTTCTTTCTTCATGGTTTGTTTTGTATTTCCAGCCCTCAAAACTGTGCATGGCACATCCTAGGTGCTTAATAAATGCTTGCTGACTGACTATGCCAAGGGGCAAATCTCTAACATAATTTTCTATTCCCTAGATTGAACACCTGATAGCAGTGGTATAGGCCTGAGGCTGGGCCTCAGGGCTGAGACTGGGATGCATTCAACAGGCTTTTATCTCTGGAGCTGGAATGCTTTGGAAAGTAGGATTTTAGAATTTGCTATTGATGTATTTTCATGATTTTTATCCTGCTTTCTATTTTAAGTAAAAATTATCCTTTTCATCATTACTGTGTGATATGTGATTCATAAATCAGTTCATCATGGGAAAGAAATTTGGAGGGAGCATTAATTTGAGTATATATAAACTCCAAACTGTTTTAGGTAACCAGAAATTATAGGACAGTTCTGGTATACACAATCCAATGATGCTGACATTTTATGTTTTTTGAAACTACTGGTTGGAAAGAGGGAGTTTATAAGTCACATAAGAAAATCAATCTTCCTTCCTTTCCATCCCTCCTTCTTTTCTTTCTCCTTTCCTTCATTCCTTTCTTCCTCCTTTAATATTTATGAAGCACCAATTATGTTCAAGACCCTATGCTCATTACCTTGTCTGACCAGGCAACGTACAATTGTTTGTCTCTTGTTCTGTTTGGTTGGCTTCTATTAATGCAGTCTAGGATCATGAGCATTTTTGCCTTTGTTGTTCATTTTCTAGAAACAATAAACAGAAGCCTGTCACTGAAACTGAATTGGGTTTTGCCAGAAGGGGAGAAACATATGTTGAAATTCTCTTTAAAGCTATCAGAAGATCATTGTGTTGCTTGTGCAGTAGTTCATGGTTTGTATGAATGGTCAGCTCCAGAGGGTAGTATCATGTGGACATATTATTGCAGACCAGGATACAACAAAGGTAACATGTAAGTGATTCAGAGGGGAACCCACCTACCACCATTCTATTTTTATTCAGGAGTCCATGGAAGTGCCCAAGATAGTGATAAAATGTTTCTAGTTTATGGATGAGGACCAGCTCTGACCACAGCAGGTGAACAACCCCACTGCCTCCATTCCCTGTGGATGCCACAGAACTAGAAAGGAATTGACACCTCAGGATGGAACAGTCTTCAATGAGATTGAAAAGAAAAGTGGCAAACTCACAACCGCACAGCAAAATCAGATCAGAGGCAGCCACAGCGTAGTTGAAGAACAAAGGGAGAGGAAAAGACTAGTCAAAGAGGCCTTTTCTACCCTCCCACAGAAAACTGAGTGAAGAAAATGGAATTCCCTTCTCCCATTGGATGGTGCGTGGGGAGGAATTATTCAGAAAATCCAGAGTGAAAGATAATTAAGCAGGTTTTCTGAAGGAAAAAAAGGAACAAAAGTGTCTTTTGATATATCACTGGAAGTGAGGACAAAGGGAAAAAACAGTAATATACAGTGGGCGTTTGCGAAATGCTTTTCATCCAACAATCTCAGAGTAATTTGAGATTATTAACACACGTGCAGTAGCTAAATTATCCCAATTTCATTCTTTTGTAGTATTTCATCTTTCTCTGTGCTAAGTACTTTATAACTCAGTATACTGGTTATTCCTTACAACAGCTTAATATAAACAACATTGGTACCCATCTTCATTATTGCAGATGTGGAAACTGAGGCACAGAGGAGTTAACACATGGTGTGGAGGAGAAAGAAGAGTAGAGGTGAATTTAGGAGCATTAATTATTGAATGATTATTGTTCTGTTCTGAACGGTACATAGAAAGTGCAGCCAGCAGGGGCTCATTAAATCTACAATAGTACGGGGTGACATTTAGTTACCAATCTAAACAAGGTTCAAGATAAGGACTCAACATGTTGAAAAGAATTCATAGCTAGCTTGGTCCTCATTGAAAATGAAGGATGAACAACAAGAAGAAGAAGAAGGTTGTTTGTTCTTTGACATGCATTGTAACTGATGCTCGAAATGGGCCACATGGTCAAGTAGATAGAATGATAGTCTTGGAGACCAGAATTCAAATCCTGCCTCAGACACTAGCTGTGTGACCCTGGACAACTCATTTAATCTTCTTGAGTCCTGGTTTCCTCAATTGTAAAATGAGCTGGGTTCCTACCATGAAAATTAAGCAAGAAAATATATGTAAAGCATGTTGCATATTGTACAGCAGTATTTAAATGTGTTGTGACATGCATACAGAGCATCTACCTTCTTAAGAAGGGTGATTGGAATAGGCTTCTATAGTAGTCATAGAATTTTGCCCATTTCCCTTTTCTGCTGGTTCTTTATATTTACACTTCAACTTCAGACCCTCCAGCATTTTGTTGCTGATCAACCTTGAACAAAGTGATTGTCATAGCCCCTGCCCATTCTGAGGTAGGAGCTATCACTGCTTCACTGAGCATTGTCAGTGACAAACGGTCCCCAATTCCCTTTCTTTCAGGGTTTTTGAAGAAGCCAAGTCATTCTTGTGCCACGGGACCCCATTTTAAAGCAAAGAACACTCCCTCAGGGGTCACTAGGAGCTGGGCTGAGAGGGCAACAGAGTGTGAGCTGAGTGAGGGATGCATTGTGGTGCAGCTGCAAGAGTTCTTGCTAGCTTTGGAATGAGAGGCCCTGGGCTGAAATACTGCTTCTGATGCTTCTGTTTTAGCTTGATCACTTAACCTTCATGGGTCTCAGTTTCCTTCTCTGTAAAAGAGGGGGAAAAAGGGTTAGACTAGATGGCCTCTGAGGCTGCTTCTAGCTCTATGATCTTATGATATTATGGTGTCTATTAACCAGGATATGAAATCTGTATGGTCTATGTTTACTTTAGCCAATGGAACTCAAGGTCTGTAACAAATGCCATTTCAGGATATCAGGAAAAAGACAAACATGACTATTGCTGGAAATAAAAACAATAGCTCACAACTATGTTGTGGTTTACAAAGGACTTTCTTCACAATGAGTGAGGGCATTAATACAAGCATTATTGTTTCTGTTTTATGCATGAGGAAACTGAGGCTCAGAAATGATAGTATCATGGTATCTGAGATCTGGAGCTGGTAGAAATCTTAGATGTCTTCTAGCCTGATCTCATTTCATCAGATGAAGACACTGAGACCCAGAGAGATTAAGTGACTTGCATCAGGTCACAAAGGCAATCATCTCTAGAGGGAAGATCTGGAAACAGGTCCTCTGTCTAGAGCCTTTTCCCATCCTACCAATCTGGAATTATGTTTCCACAGTCACATGGCTAATAAGTAGCAAAACTAGGTTTAATAATGCTGTAGCTGAAGAAGAAGGATTTAATCAGCACGATGAGGAGAAGGATGAACAGATAGAGAAGAACCCTGGTGGGAGGAGGAGCGGGATTCACAGGGGGAGCAAGAAGATCAGCTGGGAGAGAAAGGGAAGAGGAAGCTCTCTGAACCTTCCCCAAGAAGGACTGAAGCTGGTATAGGATTGAAAATACTAAAGGTAAGTAAAGGTAAGTAGTTAAAAGGAGGCAAGGTCAGTAAGACAAGAGAAAATGATGTTTGCTAATTGCTAAGAAGGTGCTAAAGTGATGAGATGAGAAAGCTACACTACGGCTCTGTAGATGAAGATCCCACCTAAGTTATCGGCCTTGGCGGTTCTCCATGGAGGAGCTGCTACTAAGAGCAAGGGATTGAGGATTTCTTTTATTGGACAGTATGGAAAGGAGAATTATTATTTAAAAAAGCATTTATTAAGAACTAGACAATTATCAACTAGTATCAATATTTACATAGACGAAGAAAAATAAAAAATTACAACATGAAAATATGAATCTCCTGTGTGCAGCTTGTTTTCATGAGGATACATTAACTTTGATGTGGTGGTACGTCTCTGTGAGCTCTTGCCCTTTTGCTCTCCTGAGCTTCCTTTTATGCATTTTTTATGTTTCACTGAAGCTTTCTCCTGGATTCCTCCTTATCTTCTGTTACCAAGATGACGCAGCAATAGGACATTGAATAGAAAACATTGGCTGTAGGAACTTCCAAAGACACTGGGAACTCTTCCAAATCCATGACCCTTGTTGCAAAGAAGACCCAAGATTCAGATTCAAAGTACCAGAGCCCTTTGTATAATGATGAGCCCTACCGAATGCTAGGAATTAAATCAGTTGGGAACAATTTTGTATTTCCTATGCTCCTTTGTTTGACCAAAAGACAAATGGACATTGGAAGGGCTGGGTCTAAATGGCTGAGTCTTGTCTTGGGTTCATGAGCATACATACCTATATAATATATATGGAAGATATGTATACATCTAGTAAAAGTTGTGGGTTCAAATATATGGTTCTATCATGTATTGTTTCTTCCTCTGGTTGATACTATGAAAGTCAACATGGCGATGTAGATAGACAGCTTGCCTTGGAGGTAGTAAGACCTGGGTTCAAGTACTATTTCTGTGACACATGCTGGCTGCGTGATCTTTAGTAAGGGATTGTTATGGGAATATGAAGATCTTCTCTGCCCCTAGGCCCTTTGCTAGGCTTAAATTGCTCTGAGAACCTTCTCTAATTTGAAAGTATGCTCTGTCCCCAATAGGCTGAATGTGGTCACATGGAGCCTGTGGTGGGAGGCTTGTTCTTTAGGAATGTCCACGCCTTATTACTTTGTGATTGGGCAGTGGGTCAAGAGGGTGTGACATTCTCTGATCCAGGAGAAGGCTATAAATTCTCTGCTGTGAGTATTTGCTTTGGGGCTCACTTTTTGAGAAGAGTTGTGTGATTTGGTCAGATGAGATTCTGGGCAGCCGTTGAGCCCCCCTGGCTTTGAAAACCCAGATATTGATGCTTCCCTCTCTAGTGACTGACTAGGTACGGATGTAATGGTCAGACGTTGGAAGCCTGTCTGCTGATCTGTTTCTCTGTTTGCTTGTAACTTGTGTTTGTATTCTCTGAAGTTCAGGGTGCTGACTTTTTCCCCTGAACTAGGTAAATGATATGTGTTTGATTGATTAAAGTGAGACTGTTAACTCACTTTGAATTGCTTTCCGTTAGTTGCTTTCCCGTTCTCACATAGTTCTTCCTGAGATGGGTTCAAATCTCTTTTCTAAGTCCTCCTAATTCTTACTTCTATTTGACAACACAGAACAATTCATTAGAATATCTCATCTTTGTGTTTTATTTGATGATAAATTTTGCCAATTTCTAATGTGATTTTAGCAATATAAGCTAATATAATCTATTATTTGATTTTCCCCTGTTTTATCATATAATGTGTTCATCCCTAAACAACTTCAACACAAGACTAACATGTAGTGTGAAATGAGAGATCTAGTTGTATTCATGCTTTCTGTACATACCTTGATGAACAGTCTTTAATTAGAAGATTTACAAAAAGCAGATCTAAGAACCTGTGCTAGCAGCCACCCTGGGCCTGCTAGGGTGCTTGCTGATACAGGGACTTCAATTTTTAATGGTCTAATAGTCTACTCCTTGGGAGCTCTCTGCACCAATGAAATCACAGATATGATAAAATAAACCAATAAACTGACAACATGCAAAATGAACAAAATGTTGTATACACTATCAAATCGTGAATGTCTGTTCCTGGGGTTGGAGGTTCCATGACTGGGACACAGTGAAATATGGCAGATTCAGGGAGGATATTATAGATAGAGTTTCCTATAGTTGGGAACTAATCAACAATTTTCACTGGGTAAATAAGCACTAACTACACCCCTTAGATTAACAGGATAAAGGTAATTACTCCCGGAGAAGTAGAGGAGTAGGAACAGAAGGGCAATGACTTTTGGAGAACCATTGAAAGCTTGACATTTCCATAACACCCCTTTCCCTAGTAGAGCACACAACTTCCCACCAGGACTTTTTTTGGTTAAATGTTTAGCATTCCCCAATGCCCACAGGGCCTTTGCTGATGACCTGTAGGTTCTTGCTTGATGGCCATTCCTCACCATCTTCTCCCAGGGACCTCTCTCTTCCCCTTCCTGTTCACAGTATTTAAGAAACAAAGTCAGATTTTCCTGGGGAAAAATGTTTAGCATTATCTTTCAAGAAGCAGTGAATTAAAATGTTCTCTTTTCCTTATCTTGTTACAAATGTTCTCCCCAGGACAAGTTGCTTTCAGTCTAAAGAGCCCAAATCAATTGTCAGTTCACATTTGGTGATGTGTCATTGTGCTATAAATTTCAAATTGAGTTTGTTTTGTGTTTTACCCTCTATGTATAGTTAACAGTTATGAACCATAACATTTCCCCCCGTCGTCCTTTCCTTCAAAGGTAATGCAAAATAAGTTATTTTTAAATTGCTGACTTGAAATTGTTTTCTTTTTCATCGGAGTACCAGAAAGCATGTCTTAAGAAAAAAAGCCCAGTTTATTATTGCTATTAGTATATTGATGTTACTGCTTATAGCAGTCAAAGTACTCAAAGCCCAAATTAGTTAATCTGTGGAGTAGTCCTTGGAAATAAGGACTTACAGTCATCATCCTTCAGACAGGCAAATTAAACTTATTAGTACTTTTCTTCTCCTTTAATATTCAAAACTTCTTTTTTAAGAAGGGGAAAACCTCTGAGGGGTTCTATTTCTACTCTTATTAATATCACATAATTAAAGCCATTTTTCAGCATTATAGCAAACAAAGCATATCCCATAAGTGTAATACATACTCACGTGGCAGCATAAATTTGTCTCTTTAAATACTTAACAAATATAAGGGTACAATAAGACTTTAATAAATTATTTATAGGCTATTCACTTTTAATTATGTTTTTCAATAAATAGGTATTCCAAAGCATAATGCCAAAGCAAGATGGCCTAATAATATACAGAACACTTCAAACTAGATACATGTAACTGGCCTACTTTATTCCAAATTTTCTTTTCCCATTAGCAAACAAGAAAAACATTGAACCACTTAATCACTTCATCTTTCTTACATTATATCTGTTAATTTCTTCATAATTCCATTCTCACGTAGTTCTTCCTGAGATGGGTTCAAATCTCTTTTCTAAGTCCTCCTAATTTTTACTTCTATTTGACAACAAAGAACAATTCATTGAAATATCTCATTTTTGTGTTTTATTTGATGATAAATTTTGCCAATTTCTAATGTGTTTTTAGCAATATAAGCTACTATAATCTATTATTTGGTTTTCCCTGTTTTATCATATAATATATTCATCCCTTAACAACTTCCACACAAGACTAACATGTAGTGTGAAGTGAGAGATCTAGCTGTATTCATATTTTCTGTATATACCTTAATGAGCAGTCTTTAATTAGAAAAACCAGTTTAGTAGAAGTCATCTGAATCCTGTATTGCAATGCTGGAATTCTACGACTTCATATTATTTTTATTATAACATATTCACTCTACCAATCTGGATCAAACTTTGTGTTAGACTCATCTAAGGAGTTGCCTGAGGCACTCCAAGGTTAAGTGAATTAACTAAGGCCACACAATTAGGATCAGAGGTTGTACTTAAGCTAGCTCTTTCTGTCTGGAGACCCAGCACCATGTCCATTAAAATGAGATCCCTTTCTTCAGGTCCCTTTTAATACCACAGTTTTTAGATTATAAATGCTAACATTCTATTTTGGTATTCTGTGTATGATAGATTATTGGAGGAACTGAATCATGCTCATATGAACATTTTCCATATAATATAAAATGAAATGACACAAAAAAGTTTTAGTTAGGCAGGATATGGCTTTGTAGGTAGCTTTTCTTTGAAGAGTTGAATAAAGGAGTTGGTAAAGTTTGTTTCATCACCCACTCAAAGATAAGAGAAAATGTCATTTCATCTGACCTTGGAGTACTCACGAACAGTTGGAGTGTCGAATATCAGCAAAAAGACTTTCATGAAGATATTGTACTGACATCTATCTCAGAGAATAAAGAAGAGAAATTATATAAAATACTTGATTTTTTATGGTTGTTCAGTTCCTTTCAGTTGTGTCAGACTCTTTGTGACCTGTTTGGAGCTCTTGGCAAAGATACCGGGGTGGTTTGCTGTTTCCTCCTCTAGTTCATTGTAAAGATGAAAGAACTGAGGCAAACAGGGTAAAGTGACTTGCTCAGGGTCACACAGCTGGTAAGTATCTGGGGCCAGATTTGAACTCAGGAAGATGAGCTGTTTTGAATCCAGCCCACCTACCTGCCCTATAGATTAATTTACAGTAACACAAATTAACATTATTTATGTTATATTTTATTTTCACTTATTTTGTTAAACATTTCCCAATTACATTTTAGATTGATTCTGACCCAACTTGATTTGGGTTGCTGGGAATTTGTCACCTCTTGTGTAGAGCACTGTGTCTGCACTATAGAGAACACTTTAAGGATGCTCGATGTTGCTGTAGAGAACTCTTTAAGACTATATAAGTTGCAAAGATGGTTCAGAATGCATGGGTAGAGGGAATTTTCTCATCTAGGAGTTATTTATACTAATGAAACCACAAATGCAGTCCCTCCTCCTTAAGTATAGGAAATAGCTGGTTATTAATATGTGTAATTTCTAAATCAGCTGTCTGTGCAATCAGACCATCGATGGATTAGAGAAAAGGTCAAAAGTTAATGTCACATCAAAAGAAAACAAAGTTGAAAAGGAACTGCAATGAGAATACTTCCAACCTGACCTATTTAAATAATCCTAGCTGTTGATGCTAAAAATGCAAAATGCTTAAAAGGACAAGTATTAACATCAATCACCACAGTTTCTCAGGGAAATTTTACTATTGTAAGACAGTTGCCAAAACTAGGAGGCCAAAAGATCCCAGAAACCACTTTGGGCAAGAACTCAGTTGCTCAGAAAAGGTGGTTTGATAATTTACAAAGGAAAAATGAAATGAATGAAGAATGCCTCTTGACCATGCTAAGGTAGTTCATCAGTACACTTATGTTGGGAAAGTACTGTACCAAAGATGGATGACAAGTTGGATCCAGTAATGAAAAGGAAGAGGAGAACAAGACTGCTCTGGAATCCTTTTGGTTATTGCATTTCTTTTTCAATGATCCCATGATTCTCCCTGAGGTACAAGATCATCTTTTTTTAAAAATCAATATTCTTTTTGTAAAATTTATGGTTACAAATCATGGAACCCCATAAAAAGCCCCATAAATATCATGAGTGGTCTTTGAAATGAAGGAAGCAATGCATAGAAAGTGTCAGTAGGCTGAGACATAATAACAGAGATGATTCCCAAAATAATATGTTAAAAATTGTAGGGAAAAAACTCCAATATAATGCATAAATCCTCTGTGGACTATCTGAACAAAGATATTCATATCAAGTAGATAGTGCCAGTTGTATTATCCTCATTTACACAGAAGGAAACTGAGGCCCAAAGAGGTTCTATAATTCTTCTTATCCACATAACTAATACATAGTAGAGGATAAGACTTGAACCCAGCTTTTCTGCTTCCATGTCCACTGCCATTCCCCTTACATCACGGATGTGTATAATTTCATTGATGTGACTTACATGATTCTATTATTTTTTCTGAATTTACATACTGAATAAAAAAGAACATATAAACAGCAAAACATAAAGAGATGGTACATGAAATTGTGAATTTGTATTACTTGCTTACAAAGCATAACATACATACATATACCAACAGTTTGGTGTAGAAATACATCAGATTCTTGGAGAAACAAATGGTAATTGGGTCAGGGATTAAGAGAGGATAGAACCTAGAGGGGAATAGTCCCAAGCAAAACCCCTAAGCTTTCTGATTTTAAAGGGGAGAATAGAAGTAAAAAAAAATAGAAGAAAGCAAAGAACTAGAATCTAAAGGGAGTGTCTATCAGCTTGGAAGTGACTTAACAATTTGTGGCATATGAGGTAATGAAATATTTCTGGATTGTAAAAAATGATGAAAGAGATGACTGCAAAGAATCCTTGATAATATTGAAGAAGGTTGCTTAGATAGGTATTTTAGGGATTTCTAAGAAATCCTTGGAGGGCTCTTTTTGTCTGAAAAGAATTCTGCAGGACTCAAGCAGTCTTGGCAGTCAGGATTGTAAAAGTTTATTGTTATGCTTTTCAGTGGGCAGGGGTGGAATCATAAATTTGTAAGCTGCAGGAATTAGAGATACAGATTATAAAGCCATAAGACATAAATCAGGTATCAATTATGCTAACTAGGTGAGTAAGGGTGGGATTATGGAGGAGTTAAGGAGTGGTCAGTGCTTAAAGGGACATGTTCTTTTTATATCTACTATGCAGGCGTATTGCCTATAATTCACTGGGAGAAAACCCAAGGGGGGACTACCAGGAGGTGTGGTTTTTGCCTTGAAACATCACTAGGTCATTTTGTAGTCAGGGCTGACTGAGAGGTGTCCAGTCTGTTACCCATCAATGTCCTGTTTGACAAGATGGATGTTGGGAAGCTAGACTAATTGGGGATTCAGGATGTGCCTAATTGGTGAGGAGTTATCTTACTGATAGTGCACTTAAGGATTCATAGGTGCAGCTGGCCACTAGAACAAGGGGGCTATACGTTTCTCTAAACTAAGGGATTGTTTTATAAAATGCTTTAGTGAAGGATTCATAGATATAGCTTGTTATTGTACCAAGCAGGGATAATTGCAGCTCAGCAAAGTGCTGGCTTAGGGGAGAGGCAGAGTTAATAGTTTCAGGCTGGGGAAAATGTGACTTTACAACTTAATTACACAAGCTGGTATTAGAAACATAGGTACCCAAACACAAGTGAGATTTTTACAAACTGAAATTACAACTGAATATTACAAACAAAGGCACCCCAGCACCCCATCAGTATGAACTGTTGTGGATTGAAGTGAGCAGAACCAGGAGAATATATAAAAAGACAACATTGTAAAGAAAAAAAAACTTTGAAAGTCTTAAAACTTAAAACAATGACTAATTGAGCTTTCAAAAGATTTATGATGAAGCAGGTTATTTACCTCCTGACAAAAATGATTATCTCCAGGTACAGAAGTCAAGTCAAGAAACCTCTATTAAGCACATCCCATGTACCCAGCTGTCATGCTAAGCTCTGAGGCTCCAAAAAGAAAAAAAAAGGCAAAACAAACAAACAAAAAACTCTCTCAAACTCAGCCCTGAAAAACCACAACCAAAACCAAAACCTAATTCCTGCCAAGAAGGAGGTTACGAGCTTCTCTGCCTGGGCTTGCTGTGGCTTTGTTGATGGCCTCTTTTCCTATAACCCATGGGGTTGACTCTGTGTGCAATTCAGGGGTAGAAGAAATTGCTATTGTTTTGCATGGAGTTTGTTTATTATTTGGGCATGTCAATTTCAGTTTTACTTGAATAAGTATGTGGGATCCATGAGATCGGCTTCCATTCAGGCAGCCATCTTGATAAGAAGTCTTCTCTTCCTTTTTATTATGGATAAACAGATTTTTACTGATTCAGAGGCCCCTAATTTAATCTTGACCCAAGATTGTTCAGTTTTCCTTTCCTTCTTCCCCATTTCCTGCCTTTATTTTTTTGTTCCATCTCTTCCCTTTTTTGTTATTTATTTGCAAAATTTTGGATAATGTATTTTATAATTAGTATAAACCAGTAGAGGAGGTAAAACCAAACAAAATTCAGTGGTTTGGATACAGGTAGGAATATAATAAAACAATAAATAACTCACATTTATTTAATTCTTTGCAGTAGATAAAGTGCCTTCCTCACAACCTTGAGAGGTGGTACAGTGCTGTTACCCTGTTTTCCCTACAAATGAGCAAACTAAGACTCAGAGAAGCTAAAGAACTTTTGGGTTGAATGTCCAGGAAGTGCCAGAGCTAGGACTTGAACAGGTCTTTTGATGCCATGTCTAGCATTCTTTTGACTATTCCACATGCCATGAAAACATGGCCGTATAAATCTCTGCCCATATCCCCATGAACCTTTCTGGGCACTGGAATTATTTTTTCTATTTTAAAGATGGAGATATTGAGACACAGATAGACCATGGATTTTTTCTCTCTAAATTCACACATAGAGTTTATGATGTAGTCAGATGGAATAAAACTCAGAAATAAAAGCCAGTTAAATACAAATTGAAGATAGTCCAAAAACAGCCAGAGAGGATGTAGGCAAAATCATGGAGGATAAATCTATATTAGGCTATTAAGGGAAAATTCAGCAGTCATCTTTAACTTGAAAGGATTACATCAGAGGGGACAGTTTCCACACTTTCCCACCAAGTGTCCCTTGGTGCCAGTGACAGAGACAGAGCCCTGTGCTTTATGGACAGTTGGTCTGACCCAGTGTGGCAGTTCTTCAGCTCTTATGTTTCTTCAGATTCCTCTTAGCACTTGTATCTGCTGGAGCGTTCAGTTGTGACAAACAGCTTGCTTACTATTTCTAGCATGGCCAAAACCAGGATGAATGAGAAAATCTACGAAAATCTCCCTTTCTGATTTCCTACCCTATGGTAACTCAGGTGAGTCATTCTTCCTATTACTTGGCACAAAGCAGTTTGGATGTTCAGCTAACACTTGGTAACTGACTGGTGGAGCTTCTCCAAAAACTGTTTGAAGTAGGTATTTAAAAGAAATTGAATGACCAATTCAACCCACTTAAAAATGAGCCTGGTTTCCTCCTGACAGCTTCTGCTCCCTTGCCATCTTTAGGTAGAAAAATAAATAAAATTAGCTTTATTTTCTCATACTACACTGAACTGGAGTTTGGTGCTCTGATGTCTTCACAGATTGATATGTCAGAGTCTATACTCTGGTCTCCACATACTATAGCATAATTAGACTTATTGGGTCTAATTTGCAGTGGTCCTCGATGACAATTATGGACACTTGTAGATTCTTTGCCATTAATAAAATGATGTAGTTTGATTGGGCTGAGTCAGACCTGCAGAATCTTAAAATCAGTGCAAGTCTGCTTCTACCTGAACCAAGATGACCTCAAACTAAAGAGGTTAGCTTGATTCTTGATGTACTAGAGGGAGATGGTCTTTGGAGTCAGAGGACCTGCCACTACTAGGATAGGCTTGGGGCAAGTCACTTTTCTTCCCCTATATGGTGTAATGTTAATGAAATCAGAAGATCTTCCATGCCCCTTTCTATTGGCACCTACTAAAGGCACTTAGCACCTCAAAGGCTTAGCTCCTAACTTCCAGTTAACTCCTTGGGAGTAATTCACACCTTAACAGGAAGGGG